>JABBWB010000224.1:0-71217 GCA_016628085.1 Suillus occidentalis | reverse complement strand
GATGTGTCAGCCCATGCAGTCCAGAATGGTCTGTCAGCCTCTAAGAGTTGTGCCACTGTAGGGTCAGGAACACGTCCATAACGCTGGTGGTAATCACCCAGGCGATCCACTATTGTTTGAACTTGCAAAAATTAGCAGAGATGAATGATCAATTGTTGAATGCTTACTTTCGGTTTGATCATAAGATCCGATTGGCATGAACTCCTGAATCATGGCACGGAGTTCTTCATTGTTGAGTGATGGCACCGGCGATTGACGTCCGGGGGTTGCTGATTGGGCTTGGGAGATCACATGAATGGCAGGAATGACAGGGGATGAATCCACTTACAAGGTATGGGTGCCTCCTGTACATCCGGACTGGCAGGATCGAGGTTCGGGCATGGATTCATTCACTTGGAAGATGCAATGAAAAATGAACATGAGATTGGAGGAACACACTCACCAGTCATTGGTGAATCTGGCACGGCCAGGGCCATCATCAAACTCGATCAAGTCATCTTCGGGCCCGAGATACAAGTCCGGGGCATTCAACAGAGAGAGATCATCACCCTGCGCCGGATGTGATTGAGCTGGAGGTGAATGATGAATTTGCAAAGTCAGAATATGTGAATTTGAATTGAGATACATACCGGGAATTTCATCCAGGACATCCGGACCAGCCGATGATCCGGAATCAGAGTCCAGATCTTCATCCGGCCCAAGGTATATGTCATCTAATGAATCTGCAGCATGTCCGGTCAATTGAATGATGCAACACAAACAAAACATACCAAGGGACATCCGGGACTCAGATGGTTCATCCACATCCATTGAGGTGCATTCAGTGGCCGGAGGGTCATGAAATCTGACCCCATGTTGAGAGCTCATGTTGTGTGATGCACTGATGGACTGATTGATAACTGATAACTTGCAATTTCAACACATGGCCGGCGATGGCCGAAAAAGTTGAACCACGACCAAACAAAGACAAACAATCAACGGTTTTCAACAACGCCCTTCAATTGTCTGTTTTCCTTTGAAACCTCATCCTTGTGACAACAGATTTCACCCTGCTTTCAGCATTTTCATATATCTCAACTCAATCCAAATGTCTACTCCTGTCCAAACCTCATTGACCGGCCTCAAGGCATCCACTCTTAAGCTGGTGGGCATCATTGCCGGTGCTCGGCTCATCCCGGCCGGCACTGGGGAAGCCCACAATGTCCTGACAAAACAGGCCACCACTCTTTTGGTAAGTGGCAATGATCACATTATTATACCACTCATTTTCTAATATCCGGGCAGGGTGAGATCGTCCAGGGAGCATGAGAAAGGGGATTACATCCCTGGTATTGTGGCTTCCTGCTCCAAGGAGCTTCTCAGGGTGCGTCCCATGACTCCCCGGGTGTGGCCCAACTGGCACAGCATCGGCCATGATGATCCCATGGGTGTCGAAACACACCTGGCGCAACAAGATCCGCGCCTGGGAGGCTTTGGGTGATCATTCCTGTGATCTCTCTGTCGTTCCTGACCCGTCCACCGGCCCACTCACTGTCGACCTGCCTTCCCCTGCACCTGTCCCTCCTCCTGCACCTGTCCCTCCTCCTGCACCTGTCATTCCCTCCGCACCTGTCCTTCCCTCCCCTCCTGGCATCTCCGGCACCTCTGGCCCCCAGACTTCCGAGTTCCAGGGACAAAGGGAAAGGTAAGGCAGTTGCTGTCGACCTTGCGCCGGAGGTCGAAGGGAGTCGAAAGAGGAAGTCGCCCATGATTTCTGGGCACTCCTCCCAACCTCCCAAGTCCGCCATGAAGAGTCAGAAGCATGCCAAGTCAACTCGACCTGTCAAGTCGGCTCCGGATGTCGAGTCAGAGGATGAGGAAGACACCATTATTCAGGTATGTCGCCTGGCTCATTTTTTTCATGCTCTCAATTTGTTTCAGCCGATTTCGCATGGAGTGCCGGAGGTTGTCCTGCCCCAGCTCTCCACCATTGTTGTCAGGACGCCCCAGGTGCCTCGTTCACCTGGTTCCCCCAAGAAGCAAAATTTTGGGCCTGCTTCAGTAAGTCCAATTTTTTCATCCAGAACTCAGATTGATGCTCATGTGTCACCAGAAGACTGCCGGCAGTCGTCCGGAGGTTACAGTGAGTCAGTTACATTTGTCTGGAGCTCATGTTTCTGATTTTATTTGCCTGAGGCTACGGTAAGTCTTGACATTGCATCTGGAACTGATGTTTGTACTTACAATTTTTCAGCAAACCTCCGGCAGTCATCCGGAGGTTGTTGAGCCCACTGATGATACTGCAGGTGCTTCGGATGTGGAACCTCTTGCTATTCCCCCCTTTGATATTACGGTTCCTGGCCCAGTGAGTACTGCATTGAATTCCCTGTCCTCCATCCACTCATGGATCCCACAGAACAACCCCCGCTATTATTGTGTCAAGGAAGATTGGCACTGTGAGACTCGTGTGGACAGGAGGACCGGCCACCCCTGCCTATCTTGCCTCCAGTGCGCCACCAAGAAGATCAAATGTCATCCGGTATCTGTGGGATCTCCCCCCAAACGCGTCAGAGGTAAGGCCACCACCCAGCGGACTTGTTCCAAGACACCCGCCCCTGCTCCCTCCACTGGTCCATCTGCCTTGCAGTCCAGGACCCGGACTCAAAGTCAATCTCGTGGGGTATCCCGAACTCCGGCCGTCCCTGCTGCAACTGCACCCAAGGTGCAGTCTCGTGGTCGCAGCAAGACCACTGGCAGGAAGACGCCTGCCCCTGCCCCTGCCACAGCTGGTAAGTCACTCCAATTTTCACTGACCGGCTGACCTCATTTTTCACTTAGCTGTTCCGTCCTCGAGTTATGCAGTGCCTTGCACTGCACTCGATGTGCCCATGCCAGATCTCCATTCCATGGCAATTGCCATCAGGAATGGTGCAGCTTGCATCACCATTCTGGAGGCTCATGTGCAGGAGCAGGATGGTAAGATTGATACCCTGCAATGCCTCCATGAGAGCCTCCGGCGCCAGGTGGTCAACCAGCACCCCTCATTTCCACTTCTGGACTTACCTGCCAATGCAACCATGTTGCTGGATCAATCCGTTCCCCCTCCGTCCATGTCACCCCTCCCCTCCGCACTTCCCAACCTCATCAATTTGGACATGGGAGTCATGGAACCCACTCCCTTGAAGGTAGAGGACACATCTGACATGGTGGGGCTCGTGTTTGAGCCCAGCCAAGTTCAGCCTGAGGATCCACAATTGTCTGGCGAAATTGTGATCCCGGATGATCTGGGCAACCTCTTCCCAGAATATAATTCTGTTTCTGAAGAGATGGATATTGAGGTGAAGGCTGGGAGTTCTGGTGAGGAGGTTGAAATGGCTTCCTAATTCCTTAGTGATAGATGTACATAAATGTTTGTCAATGCATGTTACCTATGCCACAATTGAATGATTGACTCGACTTCCTGACATCCGGAACTGAAAACTCAAGATTCACAGTTGATATCACCCGAGGCCCGAAGCTCGCAAAAATATTCGAATCCGTGGAAATTTCATCTATCCCCAAACCCCGAAATTGTTGACTGCTGGAGCTCGGGTCTCAGGGTTCGGGACTCAGGAGTTGACATTTGAGATGAAAAGACATTTTTCAGAAATGTTTGAATCCAGTTGTCATATATCCATAAACATTTCACTGACCCTTGAACCCCGAACCCCAAAATTGTGGACTGCCGGGTCTCAGCTCTCGGGGTTCGGGACTCGGGACTCGATATTGGAGATGAAAAAAACATTGTTTAAAAATATTTGAATGAAGTTGTCACATTTATAAATATTGTCCTGCATATTCATAATCATTTGAGTGACATCTGACCCCCAGCCCCCGAGTCCCAAGTTCCAGGTGTCCGGCACTTGGGACTCGGGGGTTGGGGGTCAGTCACATGATTATGGATATGCAGGACAGTATGTATGGATGTATGACAACTTCATTCAAACATTTTTAAACAATGTTTTTCATCTCCAATATTGAGTCCCGAGTCCCGAACCCCAAGATCCGAGCCCCGGCAGTCCACAATTTTGGGGTTCAGGGTTTGGCACGTCGTGAACATTTCACATTTATATTTTTGCGAATGTTGTGCTTCTGGTGTCCATGCTTTCCTGTTTTGAGACTCGGTGACTTGTTCTGTGACAAATAGCATACAGTGCACACCAGGGTTCATGTGCGGGGTTTTTCTGCTTCAGTACTCCATTCTCGGTGCATGCCACACATGGCCAATTCATGTTTTCATGCTTACGGGGTTAGATTTCAGTGGTCGATGGTAGGTATATGCACTCATAGTGTGCATGTATCCTACATATTTGATTCGCTATGTCAGCTGTATGTCCTGGTGAAACCTATCTAGGCTCACCCATCTATGTAATACCCCCCACGTTGGCCCACCCGTCTATGTGATACATCCAAGGTCAGCCCACCCATCTATATAATATACCCCACCTCGGCCCACCCATATACGCAATACTCCCCCACCCCAGCCCACCTGTATATGTCAGATTCCACCCCCTTGGCCCACCCATCAATGCAATCAATATTTTATACCACCCTCGGCCCACCCGTATATGTAATATTCCACCACCTCAGCCCACCCATCAATGCAATCAATATTTTATACCACCCTCGGCCCATCCATATATGTAATATTCCACCACCTCGGCCCACCCTTATATGTAATACACCCCCCCTCGGCCCACCCGTCTATATAATAATGTTTGCCTTACACCTCTCTTCAGCCCAGCTGTCTATAATATCCTACTCTACATATTACCTGCATGGGCCCACCCATCTCCATGAATCATCATATTTCCCCGGCCCATCCGTCAACATCAACAATATATATATCATTGGCATACATCGACCCACCCGTACCCATTGGAAATAATTGTACTCCTGGCCCATCCATCATCATCGAGGATATACACAACATGGGCCCATGGTCCGCTGGCCCGTCTGATACGGGATATTATGTAGGTCAGGTGGCCCATATGATATGGAATTTGTCACTGAAGGGGCTCTCAGCTTGCTTGCGTCTTCAGAGCGGATTTGTCCAATGACATCCTGCATCTTCTCATGGAGTCAGTGCTGATAAATATGTATGATGTATTACTATGAACCTCTGATAATATGTGCCCTAACTCCTTTCAATGTTTCATTGTGTTACCCTTAATGAGGGTGCAGAGGTAGGGTGTGCTCATGAGGATCCAATTGTAGGTCCTCTTGGAATGCTCTTGTACTTCTTTTTTCCTGTGGGAGTGTTATTCATGATAAATGAGAAAATGAACACCAGACTTACACATGTTTGAGGGTCTCCTCGTGCTCCTTCTTGGTGGCCTCATCCTCAATCAAAGTTCCATCCTTGACAGCATCCTCTTGCTCAAGGAGCATGCCAATTCGGAAAGTGTCCTTGAGGACGACATACATGTCGATTGCACGCAGAATCCAACATGCAACGTGCAGACATTAGTCCCTAGTGTGTGAAGTAAATCAGTTCTCTCACATATGACCAATCACAAATGAAAAAATGACATACCTCTGATTAGAATCGCTCTTTTTGGATTTTCTGTGGATATATGTGCTATCAGCGGCGATCATTCGATCAGTCTAGGCTTGCAACTTACTTTGTGAGCTTCTTCTCAGGCTTTTTGCCCTTATCAGACCCCTTTTGTGACTTACTTTTGGTAGTAGTAGTTGGAGTCGGAGATGAGGAGCGCAGTGAATTTCCAGAAATGGAAGAGTCAGAGTCACTAATACTGCCCTCAGATGCACTGCTTAACACTGCATGTCGTTTCTGAGGCATCATATAATGCTTGATCAATCAATTGAATATGATGGTAATAGGGTATTGGAGAGAGAAGAGACCAATATCTGATGATCATCATCAAAATCTCCGAAGTCCTTTGTTGTCATTTGTTGTGATCGGAGCTTGAATCAGATCTTGCACCCAAATTCAGTGTTGTATGATCATGATCGCACATATCATTATACTTATCCAGGGCCAATAGCTACTACTCTCCATCCACATCTAACACCTTTCTAGTGCAGGAGAAATGGTAGTGTGCAGAAGCTTGAGGATCCAGAGCACAGGAAATCTGGGAGAACTTCTGGTAGATGTGAGTAGACCAAGTTTGCTGTTTGTTGACATGCTGACTTACCTATGCGGCTGTCTTGTCTAGATTTGTATCATGATATGCCTTGCATGTACTTAGAATCATTGAATGAATCTGATTTGACCATCTTCTGTGATTCACTGTGGCTCAAATGACTGATATTTGTAGTGCTAGTGAGTGATATAAAGTATGGTTCAACATCTAACTCTCGGAATCACTCTCGATGCTAGACTTGGCTTGTCTGGGCTGTGGTAAACCCTTTCCTACCCAGAAACAACTATCTGCCTACTCCTCACAATGCTCACAAAATAATGCCCTCAGTTTTACAAGTGCTGCTTTTGACACCAAGAAATGTCGCAAGTCAAGCAAGGCTAGCAAGAAGTCAAAGCGGACACACATTGAGCAGGAAGAAATCATTGAGCAAGGTATAGGAGCTGACCTCGACTATGATGTCCAAATGGAATTTGAAGTTGATGGTGATGTGTTTGAGCAGGTAAGTTTGTGCATATATTGTATGTCATTGACTCAATGTTACAAGCCCAAAAATCTTGCAGGACTGTCGAATATCCTATGCTCATGCTCACCACCTCCCCCAGTCACTTCAAAGCACTCTGGCCACACAGTGCGCATGCCTCGTCGCTTTGTTGACTACCTTCCAGGGACTGCTACTCACCTTGCACACATGCCTCCCACCAACCGGCAGCAACGAGGACATCTTCTGCCTGAACAGGCGGATCAATCTGATCACAATCAAATACCATCTCCATCACCAGTCCCTTCTTCAGATCCAGGCAATCCCCTTCTTATTCCCTTTCAGACAGAACCCGACATGATTGGACTTTACCAGATATACCCAACACATCCCACTCAAGCTCCAGAGGCCAACTTGACCTTGAAGAGAGTGACAGATGCTCCAACTCTGGCCTGTGATGATGGGGCAGCTTGCAGAGTCCACTCTGGTCTCTCAACACCTGAGATCACTGCCAATCAGTTATTTGATGCTTTCATGAACCACACCTCTGGAGTTTTAATGTCTTGGTATTACTCTGGGACCAATAGCAACTCAGGAGCTAATGTCAATCGTCTTGTGGAATTGCTGAGTTCAGACCCTTTGTGCTCCCTCACACACCTAAGCAGATTCAATTTCACGCGTGAAATGAAGTTGTTGGATAAGTATATCGAAGATAAGTCCAATGCTTTTCGAATAGAATATGGATGGCGCCAGTCTAAGATCTGATTGCCAATGGAGAAGAGGTTCTTATCTGAAGCTGATGCCCCTGAACTCAGCATCCCAGGTGTGTTTCACTGATTGCTAACCAACATCATCACCCATGTGTTTGAGAATGACATCTCACAGACATTCAATATGATGCCATTCGAACAGTTCTGGATGACACCAGATCATCAGACAGTCAAAGTTTTCGGGGAGGCATATGCATCCCCTGTGTTGATGGAAGCTTACAAGGAAATTAACACACTCCCATGTGACCCCGGAGATGACTTTGAGCGTGTTGTCGCCTCGATCATGGTCTGCTCAGATGCTACACAGCTTACTGTGACGTATGACTTTTCATGCACAAAATGCATACGATGACGACACTGTGAGTGGCATTTTGTGCGTGTGACTATGTTAGTCATCATCTGATGATGTATCTAGAGACGGACGTGAAGCATCTTAGATCTGCAAAGTATGTTGACTTCTGGATGCTTGCTTCACCAGTTGGGGGGGGAAGGGTTCTGGTTGCCTCGGCATCTTTTGTCGCTTGGACATCTGTGGCATGTTTGCTGTGAGTGTGCATCGAGTGAGTCTACAAATTTTGCGATTTCAAGTCTGAAGAATGTTTTCTGAAAGTACAAGTTGCAGGGTCACATGACACTAATAAATCCGAGATGCAACGAGTGCTAGATGCAGTAAATTGTCAAAATCGCAATGAGACGGAAGATGCATGACAAAACAGCTCAACCGTGGGACAAAGGCAACCAGATCCCTTGAGTGTGAAGTGGATTGGGATAACGTTTTCGGGAACACGACACAACCCATCCCGAGCAAGGCTCACAACTCAGTCGTGCCCGAAAGACACTGACTCCCCCAACACAAGGTTTGCGAGGACAAATTAACATTATAACGCTATGCTGATAACTACTTGTATTTTTGAGAAAAGGAGTCCATTGATGCGTGAACCATCGAAATGTGTGAGTCCTTGAATGAAGCTGTCACAAATAAAGGAAGAATTGACTCGATCTTTCTCCAATACTCCAAGAATGCTCTCGACTTCCATCATCCCTGCATTGCTACCACGTCTGGAGGTATGCCACATAAGAGAAGTTCTGATGCTCCACTGATTCTAAAACAGTGTCCTGTCAACTCTAGCAGATTCACTTTTTTCCAGATGTTGTTGCAACGGGACAAAAACCATGAACGTGTCATCGGGGACCAATTCCTGTTGCTTGTTTCGAATGCGAAAAGAGGTGCTGATGCTGGAACAGCAGCATTTGTGTCAAGATGATTATTAAAGGCAGTAACTGGATTTGTAGGGTCGTCTAATTTGGAAGCGATGATATCGGCCCCAGATCCATGGGTTGTTTTTGTCCAGGGAATATGAAAAACTGTGTAAGGTGACCCATTTTGGGGAGAGCAATGGCGAATGGATGTAGAACGTGAGACATGTCTAGAGGGATCGAAGTGAGTTGGCAAGTCTATGACTAGCTCACCGAGTCTGCATGCATCAGCTGAGAGATTGCTAGTTATCACATTAATTCATACCTGCAACAACACCAAAATGCTACTGATGCGATAGCGAATACAGATGCATCGAAAGCGTTTGAAAGCTCAAGGTCGCGAAACAAAACATGCATGTGTTCTAATGTGATAGGTGGTCGTCTGGGTCTTTTGGACGTTTCGGGTACAACTTTTGATAGTCCGGCTGATGCTGAATGTAGTAGCCCAGAACCATACCAAGGCACCCCCTGAAGACTGTGCCAAAAATGTAAACCGGCTAGCCAGTTTTGTGCTGTCATCATTGCTACTTTTCCTGCCCAAGAGGCTATGAAGGCTGCAAGAAGAAAGTCTGGAGCTGGCATGTGACGGTTCTCTGCAATATTACGTGCGTCACAAAATTGGTGGAATCTGAGTAAACCTGTGCCATAGTTCTCTTGGGTTTTAACCTCAAGCGATGTGAGCATAATGTCAAAAAGGTGGAGTACATCGTTCATGGGGAGTTCATCAAGAATTGAAGTGTAGAATGAGTCTGAGTGAGGTGTGGTCCAAAGGCGGAGGTGATCATGAGCCAGTATGAGAGGTCTGAGTGCAGAAGAAGAAATTTCGTTCCCTATTTTTGGTTTTCTTGGCTTGATACGACGGGAGTGGACAGCAGAGGGCGGTACCCCAACAACGGGTGGCATGGCCAGAGCCTCCCACAGAAGGGCCAGAGCTGACGCTACATTAGCATGAGCTAACACTTGTGGCTGTCTGTTACTGGACATAAGGGGAAATGAAGGGTGATAGCTCATCTGGGAGCTGGAAGGAGGCGAGACGAGAACTTGAGTGATCAATCTCACTGTGAGAGATTGAGTCAGCCTTGTTCTTTGCTGATTCTACATATGACAGAATGTGAGTGATGTTGGATGTCATAGCAATGACCTCAACATGCCAAATGCATAAATTAACTTGGAAATTTCGACTTCGTCCTGACTTGAATGCCCTGATGATGCCTTGGTTGTCTGACTGGATGAGCACTGATGTGTTCTTCCATCCCAAACCTGTGAGAGTGAGTACTGCCAATTCTACAGCGATGGCCTTGAGCCAACCTATGTCACAACTGTTCCCTTTCCATCCTTCTCGCAGAGTCCATGCATTCCACCTGTTGCCGAATAGCAGCCCTAATCCCCAGTCTGTTGAATCATCTACCCACATGTCAATGTCTTGAGTCTCTCCTCGGGGTGCGAGATCTCATGCTGGTGATGACCATGAGAGGGTGTCATACCACCACTGTAAGTCTACGACTATGGATTTTGGTGGGTGTCTGGACGCAAACCTTGACGAAGATGAACTGAACTGAGAGATGAATGTGGATAAGTTCGAAAGGTATGCCCGACCATGCGGAATGACAAATGAGACTTGAGACAATGTCCTGTTTATGCTCATAGCTTCTTTGCATGTCAAACGGCCTCCTTTGCCAATAGTCTCCAAGATGATGATGATCTTGTTCAAATATTTCTCTCTTTTCTCGTCCGGAAGTTCTACAGTGTGGTTCGCAAGGTTCCATAGGAAGCCGAGGTAAATGAATATTGATGCGAAATCACGCCATTTCTTTGGGTGCCATGGTATACCCAAGGGTCGAGAATGTTCGTAGATGTGGAAGAGTCCATGGCAATACAGAAACAGGGCTGCTGACCTGTCTGCTCGCTTCTCTCCACCTCCGCATGTGTATCGGAAAAGGTATGGTCATCTACCCACTTTTTTATAGGGCTGAGGTCTGAGGACTGCAAGATGTCAACTGTTGCATCTGTGACATTGCCTTGTACCCCTCCTGCCATTGTCAGGCCAAAAGGGAAAACATGGTCTATGAAGAAGAGGTCGCCAACCGCTACCACCAAAAATTGCTTATGTTGTGGCCATACAGGCACAGTTCTGTAAGCTGCTTCGATGTCAAGCGTTGCTGCCCCTGTTCCTGGTGGTGCCAAAGCCACCTGCATGTAGAGTCAGTGCTGTCACACAAGTGTCCATAGAACCACCAATTGATGTATGCCCTAGCATAAATAGCACATTCACCCTTGCAAATAATTCCACGCCCTCGCGTTGGTAGAAAGAAGCGCCCTAGCGCAGAACGAATGTGTTGTTACACAAATGAACGAAAGCATGCCCTTGCGTGACAGAAAGAAGGGCATCCTCATGCCTGAGACTGGCAAAGAAGTACTCACTATCTCGGCAACTTGGGATGCCATGCCCCATTCTGTTGGGAAGTCGTCAGAGTCGAGGTGGTTGTTAACTGCATATCCATCCTTGTTTTTGAAGGAGAAGTCGTGGACAATGCGATACTTTCCAGGCTCACCTGCTTTCTCTACAAGTCCCAATGGAGATGTGACAAAATGTCCCCCAATGATATCATGGACCTCGTCCTTCGAAAATGGTCCTGATGTGTCAGTTAGGATTGGCTCGGTTGGTGCCAGAGGTCTGCAAGGAGTTCCAAGGGTCCTGACTACACCTCGAGGCTCATAGGTACTTATATACAGCATGTTTGTAGGTAGATAAACACCCTTATCCATTTGCTTGCCTTTGCATCTGGTTCGAGTCCGATGCCTCTGTCTCTCTGGCACCGTTCCACCGACATCCGTCCTAATTCAACCTTGTCTGTGCAATAGTTAAGAATAATGTCCAGTTTTTCTGCAGCTGATTTGTGATTCTTTGGAATGTATGTGCGTGTTAAAGGGGGCATGTCGCCGATTGGAAAGCCATGGCATAGATTATATGGGAGAGTAGGACACCGATCTGCGATATTGAATTTTCTGAGTGTGGATTTGAAAGTGTCAGCCTCATATGGTGTAATGATGCGATTAAAATCTCAGCATGATTTGGAGGCTGCATGATGTGTTTTGCTCCCGCATAGTGAACAGACATGGAGGATGTCTGATCCGTGTTTGGGTGCTGGACATCTCCTGAGGTTGAACGAGATGCACACGATGGAGTTGTTGGACTTGAGGGTGACTTTGCCGTTGTTCCATGTGCATATAGTCGCAGATCCTTTGTGTGTTTGGGTGTGCGTACAGTTATTGGACTTATGTCCATTCTGACCACAGATGATGCAAAGGAGAGAGTTGGAAGACGTGTGCTCTCCTTTGCCCTTCCGAAAGGGCTTTCCATCTGACGTGGCATTGGAAGGACCTGTCTGCATGTTGTTCCTATGAGGAGGGTATGGCTGATACCTGTTACTGGATCCTGAAGAATTGGCTGCAGCTTGATCCTGTCATGCGAGCTTCGTGTCTATCTTGACCTCATTCCAGTGCTGCTTGTATGTGCCTTCATCCAACAAGGTGTGATTGTTGAAGTACTTGTACCTGATTTCAATGTCGAAAGCTAGAATCGTGTCGAATTGATCATTGAAATTGTTGCATTCCATTAAGAAATCACGGTGCTCTCTAAATTCCTGGACAATTGATTTGTCAGTGACTTTAGCGAGAAGCTTCAAGAAATTCTTGTAAGCTTCATTGAATTGTCCTGGGAGCAAGCTAGTTTCAATGGGGAATCTGAAGGAAGTGTCCATGATGGAACGTTTGGGGTCGTCCATGACGAGTCTTTTCTTCATCTTCACACACGATGGATCTGTGTGAATTCTCCTAATGGATGCGGTCGTGAGTAAAGTAAGCAGAATGTGTACTTTAGACCTGGCAAGGTTGATGAGCGGGCGAGGGATTTCATAAGCGGAAGTGGTTGCTGATGCTCGAATTGTGTTTTTGATGGGGAAGACAAGTGCTTCTGAAGCATCGTCCTGAGTGGTCAAGGCCATAGCCTCTGCATTCGGGGCTGTAGCAGCCATAGTCAACAGCCTGAGCCCCTTTTCGATGAGATCTGACATTAATCCTTTGGTGGTCAGCGTGAGTCCTCCCAACACCGATGCGACCTTCAAGATCTTTTCTTCAGCGGTCAGTTCAACCTGACATGTCATTTGCGTGTAGTTGTGTTCAATGGGTGGTACTTCCAACATTTCTTCATCATCAGACACGTCTTCAAGGTACCCTGAGTTGACCCTTGCGACAGCCTTCCACTCGTTTCTGCGGGTGCGCACCGCATTTTCACCAATGATTGCGTCACAATTGACAGCATCAATGTTCGAAACTGATTTTCTCCCAATCGTACCTGTCATCATTTCAATTTCATTCCGAGATAGTACTCTTCCTGTTTCTTGCTGAAGGTTACTTGTGTCCTTGCCTGAAGCTCCAAGGGGTGGACCAGAAGTTGCCGAACTGTTCATAGTCATAGTTAATAATGATAGAAGGATGTTGAACGAGTATATGCAGGTGAATTCTCGATATGACACAAAATCGAGTGAAACGATGAAGTCAGGAGACAAGGTGCGTAGATAAGACGCACCACCGAATAAAGTTCTCACTCAATTAGTAAGCACTTGTTTGAGGTATGTACTCGCTAACTCATACATTGGCTCAAACATCACTCTGGCTAGCTTCAGGGACACATCCCTCTGGCCATTCTACATCTATTTTGGAAATCAGTCCAAGTATACATGAGGCAGGCCTACAGCTTGTACATCCCATCATTTGGCATACATTCCTATGGTATGTCTTGCTAAATTTAAAATTTAATTCATACTGATGTCGCTCTCAGCTTCCCAACAATTTACAGGAAATTTATGTCGATATATTCGGACAGCCTACATCAAGTTATGTATATACACATCTCAAATGTGAGCTTATGCAAGCCATATGGAGATTAATTCTCAATGATAAGTTTATGGAGGCATACAAACATGGGATAGTGATCTAGTGTTCTGATGGGATCACGTGAAGAGTATTTCCGTGCTTCTTTTCATATTCAGCGGACTATCCAGAGAAGTACACATTTCATTTGACGTGTCAAACATGAGGCATTGATATATTTACATTGTGCAGAGTTCTACTTAGTACTATCAAATTTCTTGGAGGGTGTCTTTGTCCGCGCTGCCTGGTCAAGAAGGCGGATGTGCACAAGATGGGCATGAAACTGGATATGAAGAGTCATCTGACGAAGTGACATGTTGATGACTTCCAATGACAGTGGAGCATTGAAGAAGCTCACAATTTGATTTTTCGGCTGGGAGTCCCTGTGGGTGGGAGTCGCGTCAAAGCAATACTTGACCAAGCTTTCTATGTTCTGATTCATGTAAGTAATGCTACATACTCAACATATCTTTGACTGATACATAGTGTTAGAATGCTTTTTCAAAAAGACTTGCACGATTTGGATTCAACATGTTTGATATGTTTGTCGTCAATCAGCTTCATGAGTTTGTGATTGGTGCCTGGAAGGCTATGTTTACTCATTTGATGTGGATACTTCTTGCAGCTGGTGGGAATGCTGTTGCAGATCACAATGAATGGTATTTTTTTGCATATTATTTGTCTTAGTATGGACTCAGTGTCTTCCATCAGGTACCGAAAAGTTCCAACTTTTGGCAGGGGAACTATACATCGCTTCCACAGCAACACTTCTGCTATGAAAAAACTCACAGCTTGTGATTTCGAGGATTTATTACAGGTAAGCCAATTTGATTGATCAACGATTATCTATTTCTAATTATCACAGTGCGCTATGCCCGTCTTCGAGATGTTGTTGCCAGATGACCACAATAAGATTGTGCTCAATCTTCTATTTGATGTCGCAGTTTGGCATGCATATGTGAAGCTTCGCATGCACACAGAAGACATGCTTGCATTGTTTGATACTGCAACCATGGTCTTGGGTCAGTCTGTCCAGAAATTCTCTAAGACTACATGTCAGCACTATCATACGACAGAACTCCCTCAAGAATGTGCTGCATGAGGACATCGGGAAGCTAAATTAGCAGTTCAGCAGCCTTTGTCATTGGGGAAAGGGAAGGAGAGGTCATCTAATCCTAAGTTTGAGTCTCTTAATTTGTCGACCTACAAATTCCACACTCTCAGAGATTATCTGAACACAATCCGATGTTTTGGTACCACAGATAGCTTCTCCACACAGCCGGTAAGTTTATTGTGAGTCTATCTACTGAAGTAACTTCTGATATTATATTTTTAGGGAGAACTCGAACACCAGTGAGCCAAGCGTTGGTACCCAAGAACACCCAAAAATAAGAAGACCATGATCACCACCATGACCCACCTCAAAGCCCATGAATGAGTTATAGCACGCATCAATGAACGACATGAGGAATTACTAAAGCCACACCAACAACGCCCACCATGTGAACATTCATCACCCGCTGCCCATTATCAAATTTCAAAATATCCGAAAGCATCATATGATATGACCACATGGCTCAGTGAACTCGAAGGTGACCCAGCAATCAGGGTAAGTAGCTCTTTGTATTTTAAGATCTATTAAAATGATTTAATAGGACTTTATTCCGAGATTGAAGAACCACCTATTGGCCAGATTACATGGTCTTGAATATTCTGGAGATGAGGACGAGTTTTCTGATGAAGATCGAAGCCAAATCATTCTCACCAACAACCAACTCTTTGAACACACCATCCTGTGCATCAATTATACTACATATGACCTTTGCTGAGAGCAAGATTCAATGAACCCGAGAACTCATGCTGACATCATGATGCTATCACACGAGGATGATGAGGACCGACACCCCCATTGGTATGCCCAGATCATCAAAGTATTTCACGTCAATGTGTGGTACTATGGCCCAGGTATTAATCAAACAGCACCTACTCAAATGGATGTTTTGTTCATGCATTGGTTCGGACACGATGTCACCTTTGATGCTGGGTGGTCTGCCAAATGACTACATCGCATTGGATTTTTCAAATGTGATAATCCTGACAGCTTTGGCTTTGTTGACCCCAATCAAGTGATCCAGGGAGTTCATTTAATTCCCAGATTTCATTATGGATGGACTGACACTCGACTTGGACCTTCATTTGTCTGTCCACCTGAAGATATGGACACAGACTGGATGTATTTGTATGTAAATCAGTATGTGTTCATCATTGTCTATACTATTGTTACACAATATTCTAATCTATGTGTTTAGTTTTGTAGATCGTGACATGTTCATGTGCTTCTGAGGAGGCGGTGTTGGACATAAAATGTCTCAAGATCTATTTGAGCTTCTATTGAGTGATGGCGCCATTGTGGAGAATGCCGAGAATGAATTTGATTTTGGAAGATTCAAAGAGGAAGATGACAAGATCAAGGAGATGAGTTGTGAGGATGATGACAGTGAGGGTGAGAACAGCGAGGGTGAGGATAGTGAGGATGAGGAAGATATTATTATCGCTGACGAGGGGGAGGAGCTTGATGATGAGTATCTCGCACAGGAAGGGTTTGGTGCATTATGATTTTCCTGTGTAGTCGAGTGAATATCAGATAATATTATACTGGCAGGGGTATCCAAATAATGTTTGAGATGATCGAGAGGTAATCAAGATATGATCAAGAAGTTTTTAAACTTTTCATTTTGGTCAGCACTGCATGGAAGGCCAACCAGGAAATTTTGAATGGCATTGGCAGGGAATATCACATGGTATTCAGACTGAATGACAGCATACTATAATATGGATAGCAGGTACATATAACAATGGTATACTACAGTATGGCTACTTCACCAGCCATGTCATCACGATTGCATGCCTGCCAACCAACATCGCAACGGCAGCACCTGGGATCCAAGATAATTGGTCAGCATCAGCCTAATCAGGGCATATCTAGGTTTTGAAGTTTTGCTGATGTAGCCCAGACTATATAAACAAAAGCTGAAATGGAGGGAGGACAAATATACTGATAAGAAACCTTCCATGGGCTGGCCCATAGAAGAATGTCTTGAGTGGTGGCTACAGGAGTACACTGAGCCACCCAATGAGATTTGGGGCCTGTCCACCACCCCACAATTCCACTGTGAGTGTGTTAGTGAGTGAGAGTATAAAGTCTGGGATAATGCACTTGCCTTGGTGGTGCACGTATCCTGCTCCAAGGTTAAGACATGGCCCTGGCACCCTTTATGTTGGTATAGGCATCAGGTGTGCAGATAACCTACATAATGAGCTGTTAGCCACAAATGATGGTCAATATAAGGGGGTAGCTGACCTATTCTCAGAGTTCAATGCAACCACCCTTATACTTGATGGTGTGCTGGGTGGGGTGCTTGATGCCTGCCATCTCCTTTAGCACAATGAGGGAATAGCTACACTGTCTGACATCAGTGCCTTTGGTGTGCAGATTCCTCGAGGGACTTACCTAGTGCTGCAGCGAAATGCCGCTGTCACAAGGGACTTCAAATGGGCCATCCTCAAGCCAATAGTAGTGATAGTCCAGGTCAATAGACAGCCCGCTCACACCCTGATAGATATAGGCTCCCTGGCAGACTTCATGTCATTAACCACCACTGAACAATTGAAAGCTCTACTTACCGCACTTGAAAAGCCACTGACGATTCAGCTGGCAGTCCAGGGATCCAGGTCCAAGGTAAGCTATGGTACCACTGTGAAATTTAAGTATCAGTGTGCTGAATACAAACACTATTTTGACATGATCAACTTACAACATTATGATCTCATATTGAGAACCCCATTCCTGTACCAACACAGTGTGAGTGTGGGGCTCAGCCCTCCCAGAGTAGTAATGGGAGCACCTAGACCACAAAGACTCAAGGAAGCCAAGGTGTCCACATTGGAATCCCATGCTGCTGCCGTCTTTCGCAAGCACATTGACCATGCCAGGGAGCATCTGATCAAGTTAGCACAGCCAGCTTGCGCCAAGGCCTCAGATATGGACTTATCACCTTTGTGGGCCATCAACCACACTGTCCCACTAATTGATGAGACAAAAATCTACCCTTGGAGACCTTCTAGGTGTCCTGTGCTGTTGAGGCCACAGTGGGCTAAGAAGCGGAGGTCTTACCTCGCATCAGGGAGGTGGTAGATAACAAGTGCTGGGAACACAGTTCCCATGCTCTTTATATGAAAACTGGGGTCAGACCAGTTGAGAACCATCATTGACCTGTGGGAGCATAATAAAAACACCCACAAGTTGACATCTCCTTTGCCAGATATAGAGGGCATCTTGCACCATGTGGCCTGGAAGAAATACTACTCCTTGATGGACAGGTAGGACACCTATGAGCAAATACAAGTCATACCAGAGCATGTGCAATGTACCACGATGATGACTCCTGACGGAAATATGGTGAGTCATGTGCTACAGCAAGGTGATTGTAATGCACCTGCAACGTACCAGGCTCTCATGAACTACCTGTTCAGCGAGCATATAGGAATCTTCCTTGATGTCTACTTAGACAACATAATCATATACTCTGATACCCTGGATGATCACATTAGATATGTTGAAATTGTCATTAAGATACTAACATGTGAGAAACTTTACCTTAGCGAAAAGAAGCTCCAGTTCCTGTGCTCCAAAATGAAGATCTTGGGGCATATGGTGAGTGATGATGGTATCCGCATGGACCTATCAAAGGTGGACACCGTGCTGAACTGGAAGGTGCCCACCAATCAAAATCTCTACTGAGAATTTGTTGGGTCAGTGGGATACCTCGTGGACAATATCTATAAGATCCACATACCCTTGGGGGTGCTCACAGCAATCTGTGGCGACACCATGTCCTTCTGATGGACTGAAACCAAGCAACAGGTGTTTGACGCCATCAAATATGCTGTGGCTACATGTGCAACCCACAGCAGAGTACCTCTGGACTTCTCACTTAGACACCCTACCATCTGGATGATAACAGACGCATACTCTACAGGAGTTGGGGGCATTGTGGCCCAAGGGTGCATATGGCAGGCAGCACAAGTGGCTGCCTTCTACTCTGTAAAGCTGAGCACCACGCAACATAACTACCCAGTCCATGAGCAAGAGCTGCTGGCTGGTGTAGAGACTATGTTGCGGCACAGGGACATCCTGCAAGGCATGAGCTTCATGTGGCTGATGGATCACAAAAGCCTGATCCACTTACTTAACCAAAAGGGCCTATCTGGCCGGCAAGCTCGTTGGATGGAGAAACTGGGTGAATTCAGCTTCAGTATTGAGTACGTGCTAGGAGAACATAATGTCTTACCTGACGCCTTGTCACGTATATATGACTTTGATGCCTCAGAGACTATACCAACAGTCAGCAAGTATGTTGCGCATGATGAGGACTCACCACCCCAGGAGGCCCCCAGTCTGGCCTCCATACTGGTACTAGTGGGTGCTAAAGCCATAGCCAGTCCACCTCACCACAGCGTACATGTGGTAGGATGAACTACAGGCCCACCAGCACAAGCAGCCCCAGTTCCACATTCTCATGGCACTACCAACTGGTTGACCATCATACCTGCCAAATCACTAGGCAGTCTGACACAAGAGTTAGTGATCAAGCAATTAGATGCACCACAAGAGTCAGTGATCACACAATCAACTGACCCACAAAACCCCAGGGTCAAACCCATTCCACCATCATCATAGCCATAGCCCACGAGGAGGATTGTATTGCCTGCAGAGACTAGGCGCCATGAGCAAAGAATTTGCCCAACAGGTCAAGGACAGATTCGTCCTGCATGATCTAAAGACCCCTTCCGCACAAATGGAGGGGAGAGAGTCAGGGACAAACAGTCTACAGGAAGAAGAATCAGACCCAGAGCCTGTGCCAGTAATCCTAGTGACTTACCCAAATGAGACCAAGCTGTTGAAGCAGCTGCAGAGTCAGTATAAGAAGGACACCCTCCTCAGCAAGGTGCTGGAATCACCTGAAGAGTTCTGCAACTTTGAAGTAAAAGATCGACTTATCAGACTCAAACTCAAAGATAGAACTGTCCTATGCTTACCAGATGTAAATATTGAAGTGACTTGGCTCCTGTGGCCCCAAAATCTCCATCATATGGATGTTGAGTGACGTTCATCCTCGGCTAGATAAATGAATTAAAAACAGCTGCCACACAGCACTTTCAGATAGTGAGAGGGCAGTGATGTGTTGATGAAAAGGTCCTGAACATGGCACAGGTGTATGCACGTAGGTAGATAGCAGCCAGATGGCCCAGATTGCTATTAACAAACATAATCTCTTAGCCATGATGCATAACACCATGCATTGCACAATCAATCAAGTGAAAAGAATTACCTTCATCAATCAGCTGATTGATTGAAATCTAACTATATATCACAATGCAATGAAGTCGCCCAGTGAAAAGGAAGCAGTTTGTTGGCTAAATATCTCTGTAGGAGTACCATAAAGGTGTCCGCATCTCAGGGTTAGTATCAGTAAACACAGATACAACTGTTAGGATCAAGTACCTTGAACATTATGCTGAACTTGTGGTCACAACTTCATTGATGGAATTCGATAAGGTCTGTTATTCAGTAGTGGATCATAATAAGTCCTTCATGAAGGTGATGCAGCTTGAAGGACTGCGCAGCATGTTGAAGGGGAAAAGATAGTAAGAGACTGATAGTGTGAGAATCGGAAAATTTAGGAAGGAGAACAATTCTGATTGGTGGTATTGGTATGGCAGTATACATATGTAAAGATAAGAACTTTATGATATCAATATCAACAATGACATGTTCTAGCCACCAGTCTCTTTTTCTGACGTGGTATTGAAGTATTTGCATACAGTGGGGGCCCCGGGGGGCCATTACGTGGATGTAAGCTTGTAGACAACCTGAGCTTCATTTCACAAGTGAAGATAAAATAGATACTCACACACAAGATGATTTACAAGGAGGCATTGCCTTCGATAGACATGGGGTCACAGCTGCAGCCCCCAAGCTTTCATCAGAGAACAGAGGGGTGTTAATGTTGTACTCTCGGGTTAACGGATCGAAGGGCTTTGGCCTCAGCTCATATGCTGTGCCCCTTTCCCGAGTATTGCCCTTGAACTTCAGAAAACACTAACATATTGGATCCGAAGATCAGAATGTATAATGTATCGATATCTAAAGGTTATCCAGATAACAGAAAGATGAGTAAGACTAATCCGGACATGTCTGGACTAGAAAACAACAGAGTAAAGACTATCCGAAGATAGAGCCAAGGATATAGACTATCAGATACAATCTGTATAGTCTTGGATGGTGACAAGAGTTAACGAGTACTCAAGTCTGGATGACAGAGAGAGGACAAACTAAGATGATATTCGAACTGAGATGTTACAATGTAAGTACAGGAGTTTATATACTAAATGCCTAAGGCTCAAGGCCATGTACAAAATATAAGCAAAGTCTATTGCTAATCAATGGAAGCCAGAAGGAAATCATGAGTGAACAGATTGAATTACATAGCCAGGAATTAATCACAAGCAAAACAGATCAAAGAAACATAGCTGGAAATTAAGAAATACCAAGAAGCCAGTAAAGAGGATTTACTGAAAGCAGGAAAGGCTGTGATAATGTTATATGAACAGGAAATGAATTAAAAAGCTTATCGTATATCAGATCAGAAGCGGATCTGTACATCGGACCAGATCAGATCTATGTTCCAGAAGTCCAGATGAGAAGCATTAATGTATGGGATATGACAAGGGGGATACATGGTGGGATCATTGGACTGGTTGAAATCCTGTGAGCACGTTGTTGGTATGGTAAATGTGGTACAAATACCATGGAGCAATGAATGGAGATGGTCATAGTCAGGATCCTCAGAGAATGTGAGTGAGCATGTGTAGATAAGCATAGTCACGAATTCAACAGGAATTTCACGACATAGAACTTCAATGGTGGTATTTGCTTTGCATTTGAGCATGAAAGAGCTGGATAACTTCTCGTGGTCACTGGTTAACCATGGGAGGGAGCCGCACAAGAAATATATCAATGTATATGTAAGTGACTTAAGATCATCATAACGACCTGGCTCAACTCCTAGGTGATTATTGATTGAAGTGAATGCGGGAGTGCCGGTGAGATGTCAATTGTGCTGAAATGGCACATGGAGTCTGGTCAAAATGTCGCAATAATCCTTTGAGATACCAAAGTTGATGATAAAAACAGTGTGCCTCAAATCGTGGAGACCCACAATGATATTTTGCAGTTTGATGTCACCATGGACATAGTTGTGTGAGTGTATGTACTTGAGACATGAGAGCTGTGAATGGGTTAGCCTACCTGCAACAACCCTGCTACAAACTGACTTACCAGCTGGTCTACTAAGTTTATCACAGTGTGAAGGGGAAATTTTCAATTATGCATCAGGAAGAGATTGTGCAGCGATGGCCCAAGGAGGTCAAGGACCAAAGCGTGATATGTCAACTTTCTACCAAACCATAGGGTGTGGGGAATTCCAACTCCACCTTTGAGTTGTTTCAAAATACGATATTCCTGCTGCATGGAAGACAACCCATCAATGATGGGTTCGAGTTTAACAGCAACTACATCATCCTTAATGATGTTTCGTGCATGGTACACAACAGCTAAGTGGTAGGGTCCATATGTTTAATTTGAATGAAAATATACTTGATGTGTGAATGACATACCATATGAGCCGGATCCCAAAACATTGCCTAGCCTGAATCTGCCATCAATTTGAATGGGGACCTTGTTCATGATATAAGAGCAGCAAAAATACAACAGTGAATCTGATGAATGAACAAAGAGAAAGCGAGAACTTCCAGAAGCCATGTTTATGACTGGCTCAAGCCATGATTCTTACTTTTTGGGTTATAGCTGGTTCAATTTGGTTCGTGTGACTAGCAAACTACATTAAATTCGCACTGGTGGTTTAGTTTGTAAGAGGACAGCCTAATTACTAATAAATTGGGCAAGCCCGAGCCCAAGCAGACTGGCACTGAGCTACAGCATTACTACCAACATTACACACACCATGGGCCCACCCGTCTTTATCAGTCTGTATTAACACCCAGGACCATCTTGGGTGGCTGTTTAACACTGGATATATCTTCAAGAAGTGACTGAATGGGCTCTGGACACCACCCATGGTCAAACCAACATTCAAGGACCTACCATTTCAAAGTAAGTCCTTCATTCAATTTCCTCAGCCTTAATATACTAATTATAGATCAGGGTACAATATGAGTCTGGAAACTCAGCTGGATAACCTCGATAACAATGTTGGGGATTCAGAACCTGGCACATATAAGAAGTGCTTTACCAGAGTTATGGAAGTTATGAATGAACTGTCTGGTAAGTACCAAAGTTCTTTCTTGCCAAGAAACACTGACATTAAAACATGCAGCCATGTTTGAGAAGGACTGGTCAAAGTGCCTGCCCACATTAACTGTCCAGTCAACAGAACACGAGTCTATGGATGAAGAATGCAAGGTGAATGAACTTATGGATGAAAAAAGTCCATCATACAACCTCAGATGGACTGTACTGCCAGTACCATCTGGGGATGATACATTGGCAGGTAAGTCCCTTCCTGTTTCAATCAATGACTCCCACTAATGGATGCATTTACAGATGAAGACCCAACTTATAATCTTGGCTGGGACATGGGCCCACCTGCTGCACCACCAGTTGTAGACATAACCATAGTGATGCTACAGGTGATCAGAACAATGAAGGTCCTCTTTATGACCTTGGGTGGAGAGCAACAACTTTGATCATAGATGCTGCGGTAGAAGATGAGGAAGGACTGAGCTATGACTTGTGGTGGAGTCAATCTGCCAATAGTCCAACTATTAGGGACGTCACATCCACAGCCAAGGTCATCAACCAAGATGATGGTAAGTCTTGTCTTCATTGCAACATTTATAGATTGACCATCATGATCAGATGTGATTGATCTCACATGCGATGATATTGCACCCCACATTGATGTCATCAACTGGACTGATAGTAAGTCATGACATCTTCACAGAATTCATGCATTAATACCTGGGATAAGATGTCATTGATCTCACAGAGGATGGCCTAAGTTATGATCTAGAATGGGGCTCATAGCCCCTCAGCCCACTTAGTCCAGCTCAATCATCATCCAGTGGTGCTGACCTTGATACCAACTCTGATAAGGCAATGCCTGATGATAAGCCTTCCCAGTTAATTTGTGGTTGAGTTGCTAATCATTCACCTGGTAGATGATCCAAGTGAGACCAAGCTGATGCACCATATCAACAGATTGATGAAGGCAATTGGGAACATTTTTGGTAAGAACACAATTGCATTCATTTGAATCAACAGATGACCACATGCCAGCCATAGTGGAGAATGAAGTTCATGGATCAAACAGATTACGGCTCATCGAGAATAGGCAATTGCTCAGATGGTTCTCAGATACTCGGAACTGAGTGATGGACATTGGCCAGGACATGTCAGACATTTACAGGCTATTGATTTTCAATATTGAATATTGAAGGCAGTCAATCAAGTGATTACATCTCTCAAGGAAGGTAAGGAGTAGGTTTATAGTAGTGATGCCCTTGATAACAAGGTATATATGTACATTACAAACACTATGTGAAATCAGGTAGCCCATACATATGCAATCAACTTCTGAAGCATTTTAGACTTAACAAAGTTGCTGGTGTATCTTAAGTTGGGCTTCTTGAATCTCTTCTATGGAACTTTGGCCATCTTGCTTCTTGTGCGCTTGGCCAGCAATTCTTGAAGTTGATGCTCAGCTGATCTTTTCTTACTCTTTACTTCTGTCTGAGCGCATTTTGTGAAAGATCCTTGCTGTGCATCTTCCTTGCTATGTTTCTTGCCTCATAATTGAACTTCTTTGATATGGGACACACCTCCTAGTGTAGTGCATAATGCAATAGTGGTACGAGATGCTAGTCCTACTCTTCTGGGTTTGTCTACAGGGGTGGGTGAGGCACAGTATGCAGAGGGATCTTCAGCTGTTGCTAACCTATCAGAAGTATTGAATTGCACTTGGGCTATGGACAGTTTGTTGGGATGTGCCAGTTTCTTCTTTTCATACACTGCTGTTTGTTTGATGGGCTGGGTCTTCTTTTCACTGTCTGACATATCTTCGTCTAAAGGTGCTTCAGATGAATCAGGGGCATTGAACTTGTCTTTCAAGTCATCTGCACCCACCCAGGATTTTGACTTTAGCTGTTGTTTTACAGGACGGTTCAGCCCTTTGATGTTCTACACAACTTGCTTGTTGGTTGACTTTGCCCATGGTGCTCATGTTCAAAGTTGCTCATCTTCATCATCTGTATTGCTGGCATCATTAGTGGGGATGACCACTTCAACTGCAGTCTTCTGCCTGGTCTTCTTTGCTGGTTTGCTGCTTACTTCTGGTTTTGGGACACTTGCTTTATCATCCAAATTGGATGTATGAGGTTTTACCTCATTATCAACTTTGCTCCACCAGCCGTAGAATTTGAATATAACATCTCAGCAATTCTGCTGTCTATCATACCATAAGTCTAATAGCTCAGTGGCCTCATATTAGTTCATCCTTGATGACTCCTGAATTTTCAGTCCCTCTGGCAGGTAATGGGGAGAGATGAGTTTGTTCTGCCTTAGAATCACCTCCTTCCAAGGAACTAGGTCTTTCGGTTTACTGCTACAGTTCTCTATCATGGCTGTCAGATCACCCGATGTATCGACTTACACAGACTTATAGTAATACCAGTTCAGGAAAGCCTGGACAACAGCCTTCTGGGTGTCTGAATCCATCTTTGCATGGTCTGGGAGTATAGAGTATCTATTGTTGCCCATCTCAAGAGTATACATGTTGTTTTTTCTCCCCTTCTTTACCACCAGATTATCAGCATTATCAGAATCTATTGCATGGTGGGCATCAGCTAGGTGTTGCACCCGAGAAATACTTCAGCCACTCATCAAACTCCCTCTTGGTATGAGTCTCCCACTCAGACAATATTGTCTACTAGTCCAATGTTTGGAAAAAGCATTTCCTCCTCCCTACTTTGTCATTATAGTCATGGCTGTAGGTTATGAGTGGAACATTGTATCTGAACTGGAGTGAGTTGCTCATCTGAAAACCATGAGTTTGCCCTTCTTGTTCTTTTATGCAGACAGGGTAAACAGCCGCATACTCGCCATCTTGAACATCTTCTTTGTAACATACATAAGAGTATTGTCACTTTTCCATCTTGCAATGTCAGCCTGAACTTTCAGAGGGACACCCTGCTTGTTCCACTTTAGGGCCATCTTGGTGGCTTGCTCAATCTCTTTCTCAGTAAGAGAATTCACCATCTCCATTAGGTATTTGAAGTAGTGGTTCATTATCCCATACTCCCTGGGCTTCACCTCTGTCTCATTCTCAATCTTCTTCAATAGCTCCTTCTTCCTGAGAGATTTAACAACTGACCGGTAAGTCTATTTCCTACTGATATTGATGGGAGGCTTGCTGTTCTTGGTCTCTCCATGGTTTTACATTCATTTATGGTAGACCTGGACATGTGATTCTATTAGCAGTCTGCCCAAGTCAAACATAACAAACACTTACTTTCTTTTGGGCCTTCTTGGTTGCATCTCCCTAGATAACATTTCTTTCTTTACCTAATGTGGAGTTCCACTACTCTAGGTAGGCCTTGAGAACCACCATCTCCTCTTCATTCAATGGTAGCTGCTTTGAAGGTTCCTCTTCTGTATCTAAATTACTACCTGCCATGAAATAAATATGTAAGAAAAAGGGGAAGACAGAGGAAATGATAATGGTCAAAGGAAAGGTTGTATCCAAGCAAGTGACTCATGTTATTCAGGGTTTAGATAATTAGTATCCATGCAATTGGTAATTACATGAGCCTTAGAGTGTCTGGTCAAACAAGAATATCATTATCTAGTTAAATTGCCCATAGAATCATCATACATGCATCTACTTAAGTCAAATGAATAAGGATTTCATTAGTAATTCAACTGATTTTATGGGTGGGGCTTTTGGGTGTTCATAGAGTTGTGCCAGGATGCCTTGCAGTGAAATACAACTGGACCCCTGATTTGACTCTTAAAATATCATTTGGATAGTTGTGAGCTTAGCCTTGAGTGAGATTTCTTTACATTCAAAGCCTTGAAGTACCATATCTAATTTAACATACTTCATATAGTTTCTGCAGGCCATTGCCTTGAGCTTTCAAATAATTTAATAGCAGTGTACTTCATAGTGATCTGTCATTCAACAATGCTATCTGTATTATGTTTCATCTCACATATTAAGCATCAAAATAATAATAAGTGGGCCAATTAAGTGACATAATATTACAGTAGATACACTAGCAAATCAAATTAACTCTTCAACTCTTCATATTCCATTACATATAGCTCTGACATAGTCAAGTCAAAGGCAAAGGAGATCACCCTTCATGGAACAGTGCACCTGGTAAAATAGGACAGAAAATGAATCACTCAGAGGGTAAAAGGCAGGTGGATCACTAGTACATGGACAAACTTAAGGCAATCTGTGCAGTCATCCCTAACAAAGTCGTCCACCAAGCAGCCATCAGAGGACTTGATGTATGCATTTTCTGTAGACTTTGATAATGGATATGAAGACCAATTGGACATCAATCTCATGAAACTATCACAGGGTAGAAGAAGAAGGCAGAAACAAAAACAATAGTAAGTAAAATATCATTGCTTTACCAGGACATGGTTTACCTTGGCCCTCATTCAAAAAAAAAAAAAAAAAAAGTCCAAATAAGTATCTTCAATAGTGGAAGTTCCAGATATAGGAATATCTAGATATACTCCTAGAGCAGGATGCCCCACCTGCTGACTGAGTGTGCTGCATGTGCAATGGAGATGGTGCTCAGAGATGCTATGACTGCATCTCCCAGCCACTATTCTGCACCAAGTACTGCCAGACACAGCATGCCCTCCTCGCTTTCCACAGGATCAGTCAGTGGAACAGCAATTTTTTCAAACGAAGTATCTTGAGCAAGATTGGAGTCAAAATTCACCTTGGCCACAGAGGGTGACCTTGCCCCCACCACAACTAGGAGTGGGAGGATACAGATGATGAGAGGGGGTCCATCAGAAATATAGGTTTGAATGGAGGTGCCATGGTAGATTTGAATAACTCTGGAGGTGATATATGTGCAGAGCAAGATTGTTTGATGGATGTCAATGCCATGGCAGCAGGAAAGACTAGCACAGTAGTGGTAGATATATCAGAAGTTCACATTATGACCATTTGGTTCTGTCAATGCCCCAACACCCAAACTTCAGACAAGCAAATGTTCAAAATGAGCATCTTCCTAGTATTATTCACTCAACTGAAGACAGCATTCATATTCTCACTATTGAATCACTTCATCCTGGACAATCTGAAATGTGGGACTTCAGCCATAAATTACTATAGCAAACTGAGGCGCATAACATTCTGGACATTTCCATATTTAGTACTGGTGAGCACCTAAATGTTTCTGATACTTCTTCATAGAGATTAATATCTTATAGGACAGATACTGGGAGCTAATGAGGGTAGTGAGACAATGGCGATAACTTAAACTTCTGAAATGGAACAGTTTTAGTCATAAGAGAAAAGACCTGAAGGATGGAGAACTGGCCCTGTTCTGCCTAGCATGCTCTCAACTGAGTATTAATCTAACACTACTGGCCAAATATGATGATTCCAGGCCTAGGTGGTTGTATGCTTGTTCACTGGTGATGGATAGTAATTTCAAGGCTAAGCATCTGCACTCAACACATCCTAAAGATAAAGTGTGACTTACTAATGGAAAATGCTTCATGGTGAGGAGAGCTAGATACCAAGCCCATCTCACTCTTGCCCAAGATTTGGCTGAGCATTCTAAATACAATAACCACTGAGCAGTGAACCAGGCCAACACATCTTGGCACAAGCTGGAAGTGATAGGCATTAAGGGTTGTACATGCACAAGATATGGATGCTTTATGCTGAACTTAATGGTCGACTTTCAAAAGGGAGTAAGGTGCCCCCAATATGTTACTTCATCAAGTGTTTCACTGATGTTTGGCCATAGACAGATGAACATGGATTATGCCTTATGCAATGCATTGAGTCACAACACCAATGGCCTCAACCGGGTGTTGAAATTTACAATGTTAACTGTCAATACAACAAGTATCTCCATTGTTGGGTGGAGGAAAGTCTGCATCTTACCATTCCTTCAGGCGTGGAGATAATCCTGGGTATAGGGCTGTGACATATTCACAGCCATCAAAACAAGTGCTATGTGAGATATACATCCAACTTCATCCAAGGGGCAGCCAGAATAGACAGAGAAATCATGAAAACACTATGGGCCCCTCTCAATATTATATCTTCTTCAGCTTGGGGAATGTCAACCTCTCACCAATAGGAATGCCTTGACTTTCAGATGAACGACTGTAATTTCATAAAAATGATATGTATGGGTGAGTGTCCTTACATTTATCATGTAACAATTTACCAGAGGGATTCAAATACAATCACTGCAGGGTTATTCTTATTCCAGAAGTACAAGGAGGCAAAATGAGGAACCATTGAAAGCAGTCAAGCATTTAACGAACTCAACGATGTGGCTGATCCAGACATAGTCATCCAGTGGGAAGAGCAGGAGAGGACAGCCCAGACATCATAGATTGATAATCCATCAGCCCTCGATATTTATGATATCTATTTGAACAAGGGTGAGTCTTGGGTGTTCCATTCTAAGTAGTTGGAATCACATTTCCCACAGCCTGAACTCAGAAGGAAATTGAGCTGGACTTGATTCAGATGTCCGTTTGCTGACCACAACTAGGAGCTGCCACCTGGCTCACATCTGGCATCACTATAGAGAAAGTCCAGATTGCTTTGGCATTGGAGATTCAAAGGATGGGTAAACATCCTACCAAGACCCAAACACTCAAGATTGGTCATCACCAGATCAGACTGCAGCACACCATAGATGAGTTCATTGCAGGAGCGCAGAGATATCTTGGGGATGACTATGATGAAGATGACAATATCTAAAACATTAACTTTGATGTCATCAGTGACCTACCTATGCAACTAACAATGATGAGCCAGAGGTAAACTCCTGTATATTGTTTCAACCCAAAAGGATCCTGATTTCACTCACTTCTAACTTGGGCAGGGATAGATGTGAGGAATTAAGGATAGGTGGTCTGGTGAGGCAGGAAATCACTCTAAGGGAGGGCAAAGCCAATGACATGCTACATGCCATCAGAGTCCACCTGGCCAACAAGGTCGTGTTATTTAGAACCATAGTCTAGTCAGCCAGATCTCAAGCAACTACAACCCAAGCTTGGTCTTAGGTGTACTTGGTGGAACACATTATTAATCTCAATAGCACCATATACAAGAAATGTTGTGCCCAGCTGTCAAAGCTCAGGGCTGACCAGCTCCTTGAGAAATACCGGGAGTTGCTCAAGAGCGACCTAAAGACGACCTCAGCTATCACTGACCCTAATGCTCAAGGTCAGTGAAATTCCACACTGCCTTGGTTTTGATGCTTGGATGTTCAAAGCAATTCTGTAAGCAATGACTGGATGAACAAATATGAGTGGTATTTCCTGGGACATTGATCATGTGGAATCCGGTTGACATCTCATGGAATTCAGTTTACTGAGTGCATTGGCTTTGGACCAAAGCTTTGAGAGACAGATGGGCTGAGGAAATGCTTCTCATGGGTCATGAGATGCGGTGGATGGTTGATTTTCTGGCTCACAAAGCTTAATCATGGCTCAACCGAGCCCAGCTGAATTTTGAGTATGGCCAGGATGGACATAGGTGTTATGCTATCCAACAGGCCCAGATGTATAGGCTCTTGGCCAAAGATGCTAGAGCTTGGTTTATTCAAGTCAATCCCATGTTCAGCCATGATGAGTGATCTGCCTGGTACTCTACCCACAACTCCACTTCATATGTAATCCGTGGTGCATAACATTACCTTTGTTAATTTTAGCTATGTTGTCCCTGAGTGGATGTGATATTGACCTTTGGGCTACATTGTTTTCATTTCAGCCACATTAGTTACAGTGGACAAAAGAAGTTAGATGTGGCAAGGTGTCATATCCTATATATTAATGCTTCTCATTTAGACCTTTGGAACCTAGATCCAATCCAGTCCAATGTACAGATCCGCTTCTGATCTGATATACGATAAGCTTTTTAATTCATTTCCTGTTCATATAACATTATCACAGCCTTTCCTGCTTTCAGTAAATCCTCTTTACTGGCTTCTTGGTATTTCTTAATTTCCAGCTATGTTTCTTTGATCTGTTTTGCTTGTGATTAATTCCTGGCTATGTAATTCAATCTGTTCACTCATGATTTCCTTCTGGCTTCCATTGATTAGCAATAGACTTTGCTTATATTTTATACATGGCCTTGAGCCTTAGGCATTTAGTATATAAACTCCTGTACTTACATTGTAGCACCTTAGTTCGAATATCATTTTAGTTTGTCCTCACTCTGTCTTCCGGACTTGAGTACTCATTAACTCTTGTCACCATCTGAGACTTATGGATTGTATCTGATAGTCTATATCTTTGGCTCTATCTTTGGATAGTCCTTTCTCTATTGTTTTCTAGTCTGGATACGTCCGGATTAGTCTTACTCATTTTTCCATTATCTGGATAACCTTTGTATATCAATATGTTAGTGTGTCTAAAATACAAGGGCAATAATCAGAAAAGGGGCATAGTGTATGAGCTGAAGCTAAAGCCCTTCAGATTTGTGGACCTGAGAGTATGACTTTAATACAAGGCCACTTAATATCCACATGGTTGCCCATAACTGCTTCTCCCAATACACTTATGGCATTCTCTTACCCCAACTTAATCTACATGTATTCATCCAAGCCAATCACTCTATCCCTTTGGGATTCCTCAAAGATATCTGAATTTGCCACCACTAAGTATGCTGCCATCTATATGGCACTTGACAAGAGTCAGGTGCCCAGGACTCTGACCATCTGAAGACAATTCATCCAGCATCTTCTCTGGGAGGCTGAGGTGAGTTGTTTATCTCCTGAAAACTTTGAATTCACCACTTATGAGATCTCCAGAAATTCATCTTCCCCTTTATCAATATCTGTCCTACAAGCAATGCATCCCTCTGCTTGCTGGAATATTTTAATGACATTGTCAAGATGCTCATGGAGTGGCAGGTCAGGATTTTGGATGACAATGGCCTCTTTCACAAGTTCTGGTCAAGCAATTTCAACATTTTGGGTGATCTCATGGCCCAATACAGGTCTCCTCCTTTGAATACTGTTGGTGTAAGAACAGGTTTGACCTTATGCCATTCCAGATGCCAAAGTGATTCACTCTGGATGAAGTTATAGATATGTACATGACACATATGAAACAATTGGCATGTCCCACTTCTTATATTTGAAGTCCCGTCTAATGCTGACTTATCTTCAGCCAGCCACATATATGCTTATACCTGATGGCTGAATGCACAAGGAGAATTCTGACCCCTTGCTCACAAATCTTCGGGTGCTCAGAGATGACCTGGAGCAACTTGGTGGTGATCTGCAGAGCTTGCTGTTGAAGAAAACCAATGAGGGGAGAATCATATTGTAGGCCATAATGAACTTGGAGGGTTCAGTAGATGACCTCCATAATCTCATAGCTGCCTCCTAGAAACTCATTGATTCAGACATGATGGATGAAGGTGACTGACTTTGATCCAGTAGTTTTGCACATATATGTAGCATAGACATTAGTTGATTGTCATAATATACTAGAATGAGTGATTGCTAAGATAATTTGATATCCAGGTGCCTTGACGCCTGCAATAAGTGATCCTCCTGACATTGAAATGAATTATCCAGTCATGAGGGACGGTTACATGCTTGCCATAAGGTTCAGTACCATCCTGTATTATGTCCCCCAGCATACCATTGGAACATGCAGGGGGCCATGAGGCTCAGCCATCAAGTGCATACAATGACCCAGCCATTGTCACATACTAATTGTCTTTACCATTCACAATGTCCTATGTCCCTCCCGAATGGTGTGCTTATTAGGTAACTGCACGGGTATGGGTAACCCGTGTGAGTCAGAGGTACGGGTATCCCTTGGGTAGGGGTAGGGGTGTGACATCAAGGCACCCGTACCCATACCCATACCCTTAGCCCAGGTTTTCAGAAGTTGTCCATCAAATGACATTTGGAGGTACTATACATGCTAAACTCTAATACAATTGGGCAAAGGCTGTCAAATATTTCACAAACCTACACTAGTATAATTCACCCAACATCCACTCACACAATGCAGTCCAACACTGAAAAATGAATTCCAAAGATCTCTGTCAAAGCCAAAGTGGCACTTGAAGAAACAACATCAAAGAAACGCAAGGCCAATTCCAATGGAGATAAGGTGAAGGTGCAGCTGAAGAAGGCAAAAAAGAACCAATGTGCTGAAAGTACAGAGGTGACAGCACCCAAGAAGATCACAGGATTGTCTAAAGATAGTGGTTCCACCGAGAAGGTCACAGGATTGTCTAAGGCAGCGGCTGCACCAAATTGACGAGCTTTTGTGTGAACAGAAGAGGAGGAGTTGCATGAAAATGCAAATGATATTGATATTGAACTTGTGGTGCCTGCGAATGAAGAAGCAAGTGCTGATGAAGAAGAAAGCGCTGGAGACGAGCTAAGTGCAGGTTTAAATCGATCAAAAATGATATCAATTCATTGGACACCAACAGAATGACTCATGCAAGAGTGGAACTCACAAGTATATGCATTCTTTCATCCGATTCCCAAGATTATTGAGCAGAATGGGTGGCGTGTGCATGAATTCAGGTGCCAAGGCAAGGGCTGCAAAGCCACTGTGAGGTGTTATCTCGATAAGGGAGATGCATGTTCGACAGGAAACTTGCACAAACACATGCACTCATGTTGGAGAGAAGACATTTTGAAGACAGCAGATGAAGCGAAAGATGTTGACGAGGTTTGGAAGAATATTGTTGGCAGTGTCCTACAAAACGGATCAATCACTGTGTCATTCAAAAGAAAGGGTAAAGGAAAAATCACATACTCTCACTGTCAGCATACCTGCACTGAAACAAAGGTATAGTACACTTGATGGTATCTTGAGCAGGGCTTGATGTGCTTGACAGAGCAGAAATTGTGCATTGGGTGTCAGAAACCTGTGGCCGTTTGAAATCGTTCGAGATAGAGGGTTTCAGTCATTAATGAAGACTGGATGACCAGAATATTACTTACCATCCCCTTCGACTGTCTTGCAAGATGTCCACCTCATTTTTGCAAGGACCCATCAGTGCATCACTAAAATGACAAGTGTAAGCTTCATTACACAATTCTAATTGATTTAAAGACTGAAAAACGAACCAGGAATATGAAGGAAATATAAACTTTAGTACTGATGGGTGGACCTCTCCAAACCATAGAGCTCTTGTGGCAGTATTGGCACACCTGGAGTTCAAGGGTGAAGCGCTATGCTTGCCATTAGATATAGTTGAAGTTCCAAAGGTAAAAATAACTTACACACATTGAAGTGCTGATGCCAATATGACAGTCACAATAGTCCCATACTGGGGATGAACTTGCTCGTGCATTTCAGGGTGTCCTGGAAGATTATGGAGCACATGAAAAGGTAAGCAAAAGACTTGAAACACATAGGAGAATTCAAACTTATGAAGGTACAGACTGTTTGTGTCACATGCGACAATGCGTCCAACAATGATGCTATGGTTAATCAACTGGCTGTTGACCTGCCAGATTTCGGAGGATGAGCAACACATACCCGGTGCTTCCTGCACACCGTCAATCTTGTGGCAAAATTGGTAATCCAGGAGTTTGATGTGATGAAGAGGAAGCAAGGTGATTCCAATGATGACGAGGCTGCATTGATGGCAGAGGAAAGTCAACTGAAGGAACAGCTTGAGGAATTGAGTGAGAATATCGAGCTGGAAGATTATGTGACCATCACAGAGATTGCAGGAGATTACGACAATGTGGGGGACAACACTGAGGGTCTGGTGGATGCAAATGTGCTGCTGACGAGGGACAAATGAGAAGAACTAAGAAATACAATAGTTCCAGTCCAGTTAGCGCTAGTGAAGGTGCGTTTATCACAACAATATAAAAAACTCACAGCTGACTGCACATTGAATAGCTTTGCAAACTCAGATTTAAAATCATTCACTCCACCACAAAGCTTCTCCCTGCCTGGAACGACATCTTGAGTGAGTTGTAGATGAAGCCTAGCATGTTGCCGAGAGATGTGTCAACATGCTGGAACTCCACATATGACATGTTGGAATATGCACTGAACCATTGCAAGGCAATAGATGTAGTGTCACAGAGACATGAATTTGGTTTGAGGGCGTTTGAGTTGAGTGATGAAGAATGGAGTATAGTGGAGCAACTCCGCAATGTGTTGAAGGTGAGGCCAGCATCATGCACACAGCATGTTTGTTTGATTTCACTAATGTAATTTAGATTCTCAAAGATGCTACCATGTTTTTTTCATGCTCAACACCAAGCCTGGCAACAGTGATCCCAGCAATGGATCTCATTGACGAGACACTCACAACTCACATGCTCAACAAACAACTGCTTCCCTCAATTCGCACTGCTACAGGACTCGCCAAGAAAACTCCAAATTGTTACTATGAGCTTACTGACACATCTGATGTCTACCGCATTGCAATGAGTGAGTCCAATTGTATTTATTTTCAGTATCTACCGACTAACTTATATTATAGTTCTCCATCCACGTCATAAATTGGCTTACTTCCAACATGCAAAATGGGAGCAAGGTTGGATTGAGTTGGCACATACACTAGTGTGCACAGAATTCGACTGCTCGTACTCTGACTATGCTAATGGGGAGATGAATGATGGTGCGGGATATAATTCTGACGCCAGCATTGTGGCATCCTCAACTGTAAGTCAAATTATTTATTCTAGTACTACACACTCATTGACTGTCTTGTATAGAATATCTTTGATAACATTCCTGCACTTGCTCCACCAGTAAAAAAGGACCTACAGGATGAACTCAATTGCTATCTCAGCACCAATGTTGAATATGTCAACAATGCACTCACATGGTGGAATGAACGTCATGCACTCTACCCTTGTCTTTCACGAATGGCACTAGATTATCTCACAATTCCAGGTGCGTGTTTTTTTTCGTTGTTGCTCATAATTTATTATCCTTCACAGCAACATCCATTGATGTTGAATGGCTGTTTAGCCACAGCCATCTCCTACTCTCCCATGTCCATTCGTGACTCTCTGCCCAGATGACGCGTGCAATCCTGTGTCTCAGCTATTGGAGCCAGCTTGGCCTCGTCAAGACAGAGGACGTGCAGTCTGTTGCTGCTCTTGCTGATGTTCAAGGTGACAAGATGCTTATAGAGGATGGGTGAGATGCCATTGTGTTGTAGAATAGATTGTTTAATTTTTGTTCCTACTGTAGGTATTTTCTATGCGAGACCTGTGGGTATACCCTCCATGAGTAGTACTCCGGGTGTCTATATACTCTACCTGCTGTGATACCCAATACCCCCTCTGCAGGTGTGGGTATATGTTCAGATGTAGGTGCGGGTATGACTTCTGGCACCTGCGGGTTGACCCATGCAGTTGTCTAGTGCTTATTCTAGTCATGTCGCACTTTTTGGGAACTGCATCACAGAGTTGCTGGTCATACCCATGGACTGGGCATTAAACATCACCAATGTGGCTAGTAAATGGGTTAAGCAGTAATTCCTTGCTCATATAGCAGACAGACCATTGGTGGAGCCTCCTGCTGAGCTTGATGCCACCACCCTGTTGTCTTGTGGGCTACTGGCATTATGCAGGGCTGATGCATATAGACACCTGAGTGAGTGCTTATGCTTGTGGAATATAGTCAAGCTGAATATTGACATAGTGCATTATAACGAGGCCCTGGCCAAGTAAGAGTTAGGGATGAATGATGCCCAAGAACAGGTTCTGCTAACTAGGTTCTCTCCTCCCAAGAAGATTCTCCTGGTCTGCCTGTTGGTTGTCATAGACTCTGGGTATCAGATCATCCTGTGGTATCTCCCAGATGCAATGAGTCTCTGGGTGCAGATTGGCTTTTCAGTAGTTGATAGACATAGCTGGTAATCATTATCTTCTTTAAGCAATATGTATTCTACCACTGTTGATCTGGAGGATCTATTGAAGAGGAGCATCAAAGAGACTAGGGGCAGCTGGAGGACCCTTAGATCAAACTTCTGGCTATCTGAATCTCCTGGTATAACCCCCAGGTATAGTGTCATATTGGTTTCAGCAAGGGCATGAGGTGAGTTGATGTCACTTCTGTCTGAGTTCCTGTATTGACACTTGCAGTATTATGCCCCCCCTCCCAAGAATCTGGATGATGGATTTAAGCTAGAGATTTCTTTCACCCTCAAAGGCAAGTGAAGCTTGTCCATGATCACAGCCATACAGAGGCTGGTGTTGCTTATGTCCACTGCCTTGTACATCATGTACCTACAGCTCTACTGGGTATCTATGAGAACTCAGGTTGCACTTGGTCATTGGTCTGTGGATCAAGGCTTGTTGGATATACATTAATTACTGAAGCATTAGGCATCTGTTTACACTAGCATCTCTGTTATATGCAATAGGAATTCTCTTGAACATAGAGACCTGAAATGTCCTCCCAAAGCAGTTGACATTTTGACCTGCATTTGGAATTACCATCATAGAGTCATGCAGTTGACTAATCTTGGTATCAACTTGTTATACAATCAGGGGGTTATGGTGAGCTATTAGAGCCATCTAGTCAGACATGGTATCAATGTTGCTGAGGGGAATCAGATAGTTTGGGCTTGGTTCCTCTGAGATAGCATTCACAACTATGCCTGAACACCCTGTCTGGATTATGCCCAGTACAATTCAATCAACTTTAATGTGTACAAATTTGTTAGGTATAACCAAGTTGACTTTGCACTGTATGGCGCCCCATAGACACCTTCTGTTCATTATTGTTTTTGCTCAACTGCTTATTACACTTCCATTTTTACACATCCAGCTGTTCAGGCTTCTTCCCATCCCCCTACTATTTATTGCATTAATACCTTCATTTGTCCTCATACTCCCCTCCTTACATCCCAAACACTCTCATTACTAGTGTAGAGACTCAAATGTGAGTAGCCTTGTATGAGGCCTATTCACTCCATGTCTAGCGCAAGGCAATACTCAGGTGTCTCGCGTGCACACTAACGCATATAACACGACACTCAGGTGCCTCGCACATGCATTTACACATAGAATGCGATGTATGGTGCCTTCCTTGCACCTCTACGGTGCCTGTGCATGTGCTTTCACATCTTACCTTTGTGTTCGCCTTTCCGAGTTGCCTGTCCTTTGTATGCCCTGTCCTGTCCTTCAATGATCTGCTGGTGCATTTTCCCTTGGCTTTTCAACTGACATTACCTATATACTATACTTGCTTGCACATATTTCCTTATTTACACTACAATGAGTCTTTTTTGCTTTGCTTACACTTTGGCTCAATGTCTGGGAACAATTACCATAGACAAGAAGACTTGGGGGGATTTTTCTTTACAGGTGATCATTACTGGATCCTATCATCTTGCACAAGTATAGTCTGTCAATCCATCTTTTATTCACAGAATAGTCAACAACTGCACAACTCTCAATTCTTTTTGCTACAACCTCTCTTAAGAAAATCTTGAGAGATCTTCAAGCAACCCTCTCCTCTTGACTGTCATACATCATGTTTCTGCATATGTCGCACTTTGCGCAGTCCACCTTGCTGACTAGTTTAGTGCATCCCCTCACATCTTCTTGAGGAATAGACTTAGTAAAGCTCCTCTTGGGCTGAAGACTACTCGCATTCAAGGACTATTATAGGCACTCACTATATATTTTCAGTATAGACCTACTCAAGATTCCTCACCTTCACTGGATTAAATCAGTACATCAATTACCACGACTGTCAATATCATTGTGCATTTTGATATTTCAAGACATCAGATGACCTGAATGATGAACTCCTGGATATATGCATTGATCCCAGTAGTCAATATCTCTTGGTATTACTAGTCTGGCCATTGAATTCCTATATTGTCACCTTGGGCCCAGTTGTCTTATATCACACTTTCATCTTAGGTCCAGTCATGGAAGCTCTCATCACCTTGGGCCTAGCTGTTGCATCAGATATCCATTGGATGGGCCCACCTGTTCATATCCAAAGATCATACATACCATGGGCCCATCCATACTTAGCAGTCTATATTTCAACCAGGGCCCATCTCTAACAGAAGAATCTCAACCTTGGGTGGCCATGAAACATAGGAAATATCTTCAAAAGTGACTAAATAGACTCAATATTACATAGATGGGTGGGCCGATGTGGAGAGTATTACATAGATGGGTGGGCCAATGTGGAGAGTATTCCATAGATGGGTGGGCTGATATAAGGGATATTAAATAAATGGGTGGGCCAAGGGTGTGATAAAATATATATTATATAGACAGGTGGGCTGAAGTGAGGGAGTATTACATATACAGGTGGGCCAACATTAGATGTATTACATAAACAGGTGGGCCGATGGGGGAAATTACATAGATGAGTGGGCTGATGTAGGGGAATTGTACATAGATGGGTACATATATGGGTGAGCCTAGATACATTTCATTAAAATATACAGCTGACATAGCCACCAGTGAATCAAACATGTAGGATACATGCACACTATAAGTGCATATACCTACCATTGACCACTGAAATTGAATCTTATAAGTATAAAAACATGAATGGACCATGTGTGGTATTCACCAATAATTGAGTACTGAAGCTGAAAAATCCCACACATGGACCCTGGTGTGCACCATATCCTATTTGTCACAAAACAAGTCACTAAGTCTCAAAACATGAAAGCATAGACACCAGAAGCACAACATTCGCAAAAATATAAATGTCAAATTTTCATGAAGTACTGAACCCCAAACCCCAAGTGCCAGGTGCTGGGTGCTGAGTCCCAGAACCTGGAACTTGGGACTTGAGACTCAATATTTGAGATGAAAAGACAGTTTTCAAAAATGTTTGAATCAAGTTGTCATATACCCATAAATATTTTACTTTGTATCTAGAATCATTTTACTGACCCCCGAATCCCAAGTGCCAGATGCCAGGTGTCAGGTGTTGATATGTGAGATCATACAAAAATATGTAAATCAAATTTTGTCAATCTTCTCAAAATTTTCAAGTCCCAAACTCTGAACTCCAAGACCTAAGACCCAGCAGTCCACAATTTTGGGGTTCAGGAAGGTTAACAGCAACAGCCTTACCTTTCCCTTTGTCCCAGAACTCGAAAGTCATCTTGTTGGAAGAACTGGTGATGGCAGGAGGGGAGGGCATGACAGGTGCAGAGGAAAGGACAGGTGCAGGAGGAGGAACAGGTGAAGAAGGAAGGTTAACAGTCAGTGGGCCAGTGGATGGATTAGGAATGACAAAGAGATCACAGGAATTACCATCCTACCCGGATATTAGAAAAATGAGTGGTAAAATAATATAATCAGTGTCACTTACCAAAAGAGTGGTGGCCTGTTTTGTCAGAACATTGTGGGCTTCCCCTGTACCAGCCAGGATGTGCCGAGCCCCGGCAATGATGCCCATAAGCTGAATAGTGGATGCCTTGAGGCCAGCCAATGAGGTTTGGACAGAAGTAGATATTTGGATTGAGTTGAGAGATGTGAGAATGTTAAAAGCAGGGTGAAATCTGTTATCATTGGGATGAGGTTTTAAAAGAAAACAGACAATTGAAGGACATTGTTGAAAATCATTGATTGTCTATCTTTGTTTAGTCATGGTTCAACTTTCAGCAATTGCTAGCCATGTGTTGAACTTTCAAATTATTAGTGATCAATTAGTTGATCAGTGCATCAGACATCATGAGCTCTCAACCTAGGGTCAGATTTCATGACCCTCCAGCCACTGAATGCACCTCAATGGATGTGGATGAATCCTCTGAGTCCTGAATGTCCCTTGGTATGTTTTGTTTTTGTTGCATCATTCAATTGACTGGACATCTTTTAGATTCATTAGATGATATATACCTTGGGCCAGATGATGAGTTGAACTCTAATTCTGGTCCATCTGGTGATCTGGATGTGTTGGATGAAATCCCCAGTATGTATCTCAATTCAAATGCACATATTCTAACTGTGTATACTGATGAATTACTTCCAGCTCAATCATATCCAGAGCAGGCTGATGATCTCCCTTTGTTCAATGACCTAGACTTGTATCTTGGGCCTGAGGATGATTTGATCAATTTTGATAATACTCTAGCTGTACTAGATTCACCAATAACTGGTGAGTGTATTCATCCTATCTCATGTTTATTTTTCATGGCATTTTCCAAGTGAATGAATCAACTCCCAAACCTTATCCGGCCAGTCTGGCTGTACCAGAGGCACCCATCCTTTGTATGTATATTCATCTCATGTCATGTTTTCTATTTATGTTATCTTCTAAACAAATTCAGCAACTCATAGATGTCAATTGCCCGAGCTGCCATTCAACAATGAAGAACTGTGTGCCATGGTTTAGGAGTTCATGCCAATTGGATCTTATGACCAAACTGAAAGTAAGCATACAACAGTTTTTTATTTATCTCTGCTAATTTTCTGCAAGTTCAAACAATAGTAGATCACCTAGATGATTACCAATAGCATTATGGACATGTTCCTGACCCTACTGTAGTGGGAAAATCAGGTGCTGAAAGAATGGTTGAATAAGCCTAGAAAAAATAGAAAGAGACAGAAATATACAGAAACACATAGAAATACATGGAATGAAATAGAAATACACAGAATAAAATCAGAATAATCAGAATAAGAATAAGAACTGAAATCATAAGCTAATGAATCAAGGAAAAATGGTAGAGTAACTTGGTAATAGGATACAGTATAGTATGAAGTGTATACCATGCATGACAGCAGTCTACAACTTTTCTAGTTTTCGTGATAGATAGCACGGTGAGTTCTTGAGAGAATTTAGTTTGTTGTCCTCTTCTTGTTTTATACAATAGCACAATATAGAATTCAGTGGGAAGTTAGTCAGTGTTCTGGTAAAATTCAGTAGGTATGTTTCACCCTAGTAGGTTGTGTTTCAACCTATGAAAGTTTGTTTCAACTTTGTTGTGTTCTCCTGAGGTTCATGTCTCACTTTCTGTTGAAAGGGAGATTTGGTATTCATAAGCTAGACCGAGAACTGTTGGATAGTTGTATATGATGCAGTTATACAACTATTGGTTAGTAATATGTAGGACTTGGTCCCTTAAATAGATATGGTAGTTGTATAGGCGCAGATACAACTTTGGTTAGTTAAATATGTTAGTTGCATAGCAAATAGCGGTAGGCAACTATAAGAAATGATGTGGTAGTTATACAGTCAACCCCTGTAAAGTAGTGTATAACTTTGTGATTTGAGCAAGGTAGTCAACTGTTGAATGTCAACAGATTCCCTTAAATGAATTAATGCTAGGATGGTGACAAGTATGACTTTGAGGGTCAAAATACAATAGTTAATACAAGAAACCCCCTGTGAGGTGTGTATAACTATAAAAGGAAATACTTAGACTTACTTCAAGGCACTTAAGTGGCCTACACTTTTAGATTCTTAGATAATCACACTTGGATTTGAATCTCAGCAAAATGGGAAGTATATTATTTGTATGTAAAAATGGGGTCCTTATATACATTTTTGAATCCCCTTACATATGCATGATTATATCATCACTTTCTAAAAGTGGTGAGATCCAATCTACCGTTTAGTAAGCTATATTACATACAAATAACATATATGGAAAGTCACATGCCAGCATGAGTCAATATGAGTCATATTTCCTTTTATGAATCACTTGTTAAGCATGACTACATATGGCTAAACAAATACAATCACCATCCAGAAAATCTACCAGTCACATGATGATCTGACATACTCTGGTGGCTGAAAAAGATGCCAAATAGAAATAAATATGGCTGAACTAAAAGCTTAAACAAAAAAAAAACAGAAGAGTGGCTGAACCAAATGACAAACAAAAATCAACAAACAAGAATATACAGATGGTTACATAATGACTATAAATACAAGGTTAGAAAGATTTCAAGGCTAGTAAACTGAATATGAGGTAGTATAATTACAAGTAAGAAAAGCAAGAATTTATACAAGGCTTGAGAAATGAGATATGAGGCAATAGATTCAAGACACAATAGTAAGGTAACTTGGTAGCAAGGGACTAGACTATCTCATGTACCTTCCTTATCATGTTTATTATATGAGAGGCATAGTATCATTCACATACCATGTATGACACCAGAAGCAACACCATACCTTCCCTGTCCATTTTGAGTTTGAAAGCTGGTTTGCAAACTCTTTTTTGACCTCCCTTGACCTGACATCCTCCATCCCATGCCCCAGCACCTATCATCATGATGCTCAATATATTAAATCTGTCATAGAAGATTCAAACACTCACTGAACTGTTCCTACATGTACTCCTGCCACACTGGCTCAATGTCCTCCCAGTTCTTCATCTTCATGAAGCTGTCCCCATCTCCTAATGCCTCATCATTGTGCCTATATGAATATTTGAAGATGAAAGATCTGCACCCAAGTGTAAAATGTACTTACATTCTAAATGGCACCTCTTCCTTTTCATTCTCCAAAGCAGACATTACAAAAACTTTCATCCCACATTGCCTCCTCATCTCATTGGAGAAGTGCTCCATATATGCCAGACTCTTCTTACAAGTGACTTGTACTTATATCTCCGGAGGTGGACAGTTGTTCAACCACTCTTCCGCTATTTCTTTTGCCTTCTCCAACTCGTTGTCGTTCAATTCAGCCATGACTCTCTTCACTGCCACCTGAAAATATTTGAACATACCAGGATCTCCTGGCTTTATCCTGGACTTGTCCTCAATCCTCTTCAGCACCTCTTCACATTTCTACTGGTAGACCACCATCCTAGGTATCCATTTTCTGCCATATTTGATGGTGTCCTTTCTTTCCTTCTTTTTCTTGTTATTGAACAACCAAGTCTTGTATATCTAAGAGTTGATGAAAGAGTATGATGTTAAAAATTAACTTTTTCAACACAACACAGACACATCACCTGCTTCTTCTTTCTCTATTGTTTTTGATCCACCTTAGGAGCAAACAACCTGGCTGCCCTTGCCACAGCAGTGAAAATTGCTTGCTTCTTACTCCTTTTAGCCACAGTCCACTCAGGAAGGTAGTTCTTCAACTCCAAAATCTCCTTGTCCATAAGCTTCTACAACTGTAGTTGACACACTCTTTGTCTTCTGGAAGTTGTGTTGGTGGAATAACCTATTCTTGCCATAGTGAATCAGATTGTAGAACGGGCTGAGGATTTGCAAGGTGGAAGTATTAATGAATAGTGCAAAGTTGAACTTTGAGTAAAGCCTAATAATAAGTTAATCGATCTATATTGGACATGAAGCCATTAATGGAAATGAATTTGTAATGAGCCAACAGGACTGCACAACATTATATTGTAATAACAATTGATTACACCTGAGCTGATGCCTTGCTTGCTATATTAGTAAATAAGATGAAAATTAATACATGCACCCCAGTACAAAAATCTCACAAGATGAAAGCAAGGGGCAGCAAAAGTAGGAAGACTTGGGTCAAGGTCCCACTTGCAAATACGAGACAATATGCCTACAGGTCCATGCCCAACTCTTCCCCAGAATCACTAACAATTTAGCCTGTTGAGCCACCACCTCCTTGAAAAGACTTTCCTGACAATACTTACAAGCAAAACCAAGGTTCTTTTGAGTCTTTGCGACTCCCAAAAACTATGGCAAGTTTATGTGCAATGTTGAAGTATCATTCAAACTATGGCTGAATATTAAAAAATACAGAGTTAAAATGACTACCTCAGACAATGACTATCAAGGCAGAAATCATATCTACATCACCTCCTGGATTGAGAAGCTCCACCAGAAGACAGGAGATGCGTCATCTGCGAACAGAATATGAAATCTGTTTATAATAAGTGCTACAATGATTTGCTAAACTAAACTTATCTTATCCACTTTGCACAAGGTAAATGATCTGTGAAAACTGCTCAATCATAAAGCATGAGTGTGGCAGCATTTGCACGCAGCACCTATGATATTTGCATTTGATGAAGTCATCATCTTGGTTCATGTCTGGAAAAAGAGCTATAGTACTAGTGTTAGGAAGTAAAGAGTGGAGAGAAACTGGAAAAATTTAGCTAGTATCTTAGAATGTGAGTGTAAGTGTGATCACCAGCACCCTAGGGTGAACCCAAGTAAATTCCCCCTTAGATGTGGCCTGTGGCTACCATTCATCTCTAATTATAATAGTCATATGAGAATCACAGATGACTAGTAGCTATTTATTGCATAAAAAAGTTACTAAATAGGCTTTTTGGCTATATTTACTAGGTAGTCTGTGCTCTGCTACAGTTATGTATATAAGCTAGTGTAATTGTTCTCATCACTCAGCTTCTGTATCTTCTCTGCCTACTGCTCCTTATATATACTTTATTGCTCAAGCATGTATTTATGTTATTATAGTGACCTATGGCTAAATGTTGTCTCAAACTAGATTTCTATCTGCAAAATTTTACTTCAATCAAAAGTACTTTTATGGCTTCCCAGATAAAGTCAGTATTTTAATTGTTATACAAATTGATATATCTAGTTTTTAATAATAAGAAAAACAGAAACACAGGAGCTTATAGCCTTGATATGATAGTTCTTATTATTAAAGAGGTTTTAGAGAATAAGATAAAATAAAATAAAATAATTTTCTTTATTTAAGAGCACTCTTTAAGCTTGCTCTGGTAGTAATATGAAAAAAAAACACTCTAGCCAGCTAGAGTTCTCTAAAAAAGAGTCATTTCTCAGATTGTATTATGTCTTGTGGTAATGACAGATTATCTGATGATCTTGTTAAAGCTCTGTATAGGTTTACTTAGAAGAGAAATGCTCAAAAGTTGAAAAGCATATTAATCAGGTAACTCAGGCTAGACCTTTCTATCTCTGCCAGAAACAACTTCTTAGATGATATTCAAAAAATCATCATATCCCTTTAAGGCCTATTGGATCTATAAAGAAGTCACTGCCTATAACTGCTGAAAAAACTAGATTGTTTTTTTGTTATCAACCAAATTCGCACATACCTTACAATTCTCTTCTCTACATTAATTCCTCAAGCCTTCAAAGAGTGGTATATGAAGCAGAAAGCTGTATTATTAGAGCTAGAATCATTGGAGTTATAATTCACTATTTTTGCAGCTATTCTAAAATAATATCTTAGGTTAATAAAGTTGTCTGTGATGTAGTGTAGGGGAAAAAGCATGAGGATATATTGAACATCTTAATTGTAGCACAATGATAACTGATATGTAACTATATAATTGAGCTTTAAGATTTATGTTTGTATTACAATTTGACTGGATGAGGTAAAAAACCTACTATCAAGGAAACTATCTTCTGATGAAGTAAATGCACTCAATTTTAGTTCAAGTTCAGTGTTTGTACTGTTTTCAAATATGTACAAGTCTATGTTGGCCCAGAAAATCATTAGTAATCTCAGCAAGTTTCTGAAGGTTAATGATATGTATAAAGTGAAAAGTCCCACCAACACTCCATTGAGTTAATATTCAGTTAGAACAGAAGGGAATAGTACCTTCTATGAGTTCAATAAGATGGAAATGATACCTCTAGCTGATATAGTTGCCTTGAATTATTCTAATTGTGTTTGATTTTAAAGGTTAATAAATTCATTAAATACCACACTAGGGCTACACATTCTGAACATCAACTCCATCAATTTGCTTTTCCATGAACAATCAATCAATCACTTCAAAGTATTGATAGACACTTTTACATCAGCTCTCATGGCATTCAGATTAAAAGTGCCTCTGATACCCTTGTGGTGTATACAAAAATATTCAAAATCCTGATGTATTTAAGAAGACAAAGCATACATACACAATACTATAACAATCAAAACAATTGTTCCAATACAATGTAAACTTAATTTCTATGCACAATCAATGGCTACAATCTACTGACATTTGTATCTCAGTCATTCCTCTAGTGTTAAATCTATGACCTCAGCTTCTGTCTTGGTTTTGATCTCTCTGTGCATATGTCAATGATGAGATCCCATCAAGTTCACCTGCGTGCAGGCCTACATAAGGTCCAGCAGGGATGTACTACCTCTGCCTTGTCTAGTGTGTATGTCCAAGGAACCAATAAACATATGCACTTGATCATCATGCACCATTACAGGCTGTCCCTACCACACCAACACCACAATAACAATATTAAGATGGAGAACATTCCTCACAACCTGTACTTCAATATATAGACCCTATAGAATGTAATGGAATGTACATTGTCTCATTTCTAATTGACCTTGATCAGTCATATTCAGTTTTTTTATTTTAGGTTGATTTATCTTAATGTCATCATTTACCTCACACATACCTGGTCTCATTCTCACGTCTATGACAACTTCTGTCCTCGTTTATCAGTATTCATTTTACATGTAAGTAATGTTTCTTTCTGACCTTGTTTATACCATTCCTGTTATATTTGATTCATGTCTTTCTATTATACAAGTATTCCTTCTATTACATATTTATTTTTAATGGTCAATGAGAGATCCTTTGATACTTTCTGCAGATGTCCCTCTCATTGAGAAATAATCCATGATAACTATTGTTTCTCTCAAGTTCATTGTTGTCATTATTTAGAGAATATATTTTATTCATAGCTAAATTACTGATGCTTTTTGTTTTAGACTTTCCCACATATATACCAGTGGATGACATTTAGTATCACATCTCTTCTAAAGCATATCTGGGAACACCAGTAGCCTCTCTTAAAGTTGGGCAAGAAACTTTCAAGGCCCTTTTAGCTTATCTGAAGCTTTTTGCAGTAAGGCTGACCTACCATGTCTTCTAGTTTTATCATCACCACATCAATACATGTCTCTATAAGTCTAGCTGATTGGCCCATTCGTTGCATATTCAAACCTTCCAGTCATTGCTTTAAGTGTTCCTAGGTAGTCATATATATATAATGTGAAATATTTTGAGGTATTTTGTTTTATATTTTGTATGCATCAACCACTCACATAGTAATCATCTAGGCATACAAAGCCAAGTTTTATATATAGCTGTCTATTATCAACTCCCCACCAATGTCTTTATGCAATATAATCAAGATCTTCAACATGTGATTATTATTGCAGTCATCACATTTCAATCTTACATTGTAGATGTCAAGACTTAACCTGGATGACTAAGACACCCACTCAGTGTCTCTAGAAGCCAAAATTTGTCACTACAACCTCAAGAAATGGGTGGCTTGTAAGAATCCCCTTAGCTATCTTGATCATGCATTTGAATTTCTTTTGTGTTCTGTTATTGCCAACTCTGATGATCAAAGTGTAAGTCTTCCTAATCCCACTAAGAAGAAACTCTCAATCCACAACTTCACCAAGCTTATTATCAATATGTCCTATCCTACAAATCTAGTCTCTATTGTCACCCCTCTCATCTCTACTGGCACCTCCCCCATAGTGTTTTAAAGTTGTACCTGTCTACATATCTAAGTTCATCTCTCAGAACTCTTCACAAGCTGTGAATACATTTCTGCAGAATGCCTTTATCATTACTATCAATCATCTGCATATCAGCAACATCCCTTAGCATCTTAGAGGGATTGAGGTCATTTATTTTGTAAATCACATTTTGAGTCATGGATCAACTTTAATAAAGTGACACAACTACTCTCCTCCAAGAAGCTGGTCTTCAATACCACTTATGGAGCATCAGAAGCATTCAAATGTGTGCAAGCATCTGACTAATATACTACTTGGTCTGCTTGCTCTATTTCCCTTTAGTCATTATCTGATTTCCTGTCTTATAGTGTAATCCCTAACAAGTTCCACATAGAGTCAGTTAGTTGAGAGAAGACTGAATCACACAATGCAATCACTCATCAATATCATCAGTAGATATTCTTAGATTTCACCATGACCTAACCTCTTTATCAGCTCATCTTGGTGATTAGCATATGTGTTAGTAACTTTATTTCAAATCTCTTCTACAATACTGGTAATTACCCAGAGTGAGAGAGCTTCAATTTAGTAATGGCATTCACTATGGTCATTTATGCTATGAAGTGGCCCATAACCTAAGCCAAAAAGGCTATCAGATTGTTCTTTCTTTTATATTCATGGTCTCCGTCTAAATCATTTCTATCTACAATCATAGTAGTTCTCTTTATAGTTAATGAGATTAAGAAGCTCACAGTCTGGTTTATCAGTGAGCTGTGTATGATAATACTTGAGTATGTCGATTAAACCATCAGTAACATCATTTAAAGTATCTACCTCAAAGTATAAAGTAGACACAGAATAGTTAAGATCAGCAGACATATTAACTGTATAGTTGCCATACTCAGAAAGTGATTTAAGTTGTTCAGGGCATGTCAAGGTTGAGTAGTTTTGCTCTATAACATTACAAACTAGAGCTCCGCTTTGTTAGATAGCAAGAAAATCAGATGGAAATTTATAAATTCTATGAATAACTAATCACAAATCAGTTAATGCACAGTGAATATACTGAAAGGACTCACATAAATTTTTCTCAATAGTAGCTTTGACTTTTAAAGTATGTTTTATATATGAAAAAGTCTGAGAGCATCTATAGAAAATCATCGTCCTCAGCAACGAAGCAGACTTTAACAGAGGAATCCTTATCATCTAGTAAGTCAGATGACTCATCACCTACAAGGGATAGGTGGATATTTCAACTAGCCTATCAGGCCAAGAAACAAACATTAGATAGACAGAAGAAAACTTTGATAGGGCCCATACTTCCCATGGAGTATGACAGATCTTCCAACTCTCATATGTTTTATTATTTCACGATAGAAGGAAAGGCATACCTTGAGGATGGTCAGGTTCTCAGATCTTGCCAGGTCAGAATATTAGTGAGACATCTAAAGGGTAAGGCCTATAACTTCTATATACATCAGGTGTCAGATTAGCTTGGGGAATAGAGGCTTAGTAGATTCTTCACTGAACTGTTTAATTATTGCTTTCTACTGGACTATAGATCCAAGTAATGAAAGAAGCTATACTGCTGTTACCAAGGCAATAAATGGGTTAGAGACTATATATTGAAATTGAATGAGCTCTGGATGATGATTGGCGACATACCAGACAGAGAGAAGGTCATGAAATTCTAGTTTAGATTAAATATGACCATCCAAAAGGAGGTGTCTGCTTTATTAAAAGTATAGCATACTGCTAAGATCATCAAGCTGGCCTATTCAGCATCAAACAAAACCTGAAGTTGGGATGAGACTCACAAGTCAGACAAGAAGTCTGGAGGACAGACAGACAAGGTGAGTGGATTATTTATAAAGAATGAGAGACCATCCAATGAGGGCCGAGATCAAGACAATAATACCAAAGCAAGCAGCTTCTATAAAGAAGATTACAAACACCAGAGCCAGGGAGGAAGCCAACCAGAGATAGGACCCAAAATGAGAAATGATTAGGTAACTCCTAGGGTCCCAAGCTGAGTAAGGAAGGACACAACAAGCACATATATGAGGGGCACTGCTTTGTCTGCAAGAAGATAGACATATGTTCAGGTAGTGTCTTAAACAGACAACTGTACCCTTAGGTAGCTAAGATAAGCCACTCTGGGTACCCAACTATGCAGTACACATTGATACAGATGAGATCAGTGAGCAACAACTCCTGGATGATAGCATCAAGATACTCAGTGAGATCCCCTTAAGCATGACTCTCCTCAATTATGGGACCCCAAGAAAGGCTATGACATACATATTTGAGATCCTCGATGATCCTATAGGTGATCCACTGGCCTGATAAGCTGAGAAGCTCTTGCAGAAACACATGCCATATCTAGGAGACAGCCTGGGAAAGGAGAAGATTCTATCAGTTGATAGATTTCATGTCTATAGAATATTAGAGCCTCATCATGTCATAATGGATCATACCACACACCTATGGAAGAATTAGGAGATCCATACAGATCTACTGTTTAATCTGGCATTCCATGTCATAGATTGGTATGCCAAATGGCTTGAGCTGCCTCAGTGTGTCCCTCATCAACTTGAGATGATGCAGACAAAACCACATATTTATGGGTGAGGCACTGGGTCAACAAGTTACCTTCCTGCTTAATAACAGGACCTGCTATCTGGGATGACATAGAATAGACTGGTTCTCCATCAAGTACACAGAGTACACTAGCACCATAATCTATGAGATCACCAATTATAAGCTTGACATGCACCTGTGGATAGATAATTATTATAAGGGTATTTTCTAAGTTGGTTAAGCTTAGGAGAGAGTTATTTTACTGTTTTTGAAGTGTTTCATACCTCTTTTCAACATATGTATCAGACAATCATATAGTATATGGTATAGTATTCTAAAATAAGATAATATAATATATATCAGATATAACCACATAGTGAATTGAATGATATCTAAAAAGTAATTCATTCAGCAAACTCTATGGGCTGGATGTTGAAGCTCAGATCAAAGAAAGGGCTTAACAAAATTATACGGGCATGGCATGAATTTAGTCTGATGCACATACAAGTATTCTAATATAGAAATATACTCCCATAGACCGAGCCTGAGTGAAGATTGATTGAGTTAAGTCTATTGATATAAGTGAAAAATTATATATATAAATAACTAAACTGATTAAACTGATTGATAGCGATGAAAAAATTAATTAATGAATAAGGTGTGAAGGATTCAGAGAGAAGCAAACATGAGGCCTTGAGGCGTTTCAGGGCTAGAGGGCTCAGCCTTAATGAAAAGATGGTCAAATAGAGGGTGAGGGAGTTAAAATGTACCATCAACATCATTTGCACATCATCACTATGGTGCACATGAACAAGTCAAAAGCTACAGAACAGATGACAGTAAGTCAAATATAATACTGGCATGAATCACAAGCTAATAATAAATATGATATTGCACATCTGTATGAAGTTGAACTCGAAAGTGAGTAAATCCATATTGAACAAGCATCCAGTGGAGGCATCTATAGACATGATGAATTCTGCTGTAAGAGCGATAGCATTAGATGCAAAGCTAGAGGCAGCAAAGCTGGGGATTGGAAAAATCAATATCATGAAACTTACAAATAAGCTCAAGTTTGGTAGGTACAACAACCAACCTATGAAGGAGAGCAAGGTCATCAAGATGATCATATTATATAAAAAGCATGAGATGCAGTGGACCAAGAGCAAGAACTCCCTGGTCATTGGTATTGAATCTGCTCACCTTGTACCAGATCAAGATTTGGAAGGTGCATGAAATGCACCTGACACACTGAATTTCATCAGGTTCCTGGACTAGGACCCTATACAGCTAGTGTCGGGTTAGCATCATGTAGTAGCACTAAAAAAGATATTGAATAAATATTCTAAGGAGAACTTGAATATTGACAAACAATTGTAGCAACTCAAAGACAAGGATGTATTAACTGCAGACAAAGTCATAGAGCATGTAGAACTAAAAAAAAACTAGTAGGATATTGTCCAGGGACAGACTGACAATACAGGATAATAGAGTGTTGTAATCTACAATATTAGTGAGTGGAAACAGTTGTCTTTTACATCTAGATTTAAAACTAGATATGCAAGAGCAGTCAATGCAAGAACATATATTGAATATAACATACCAGATATGATTGATGCAGACAAGGCATTTAGGAAGCACTTGAGTCAGAATTAAGTACTTTATCAATATGTCAAGACACAAGAAGGGCAACTAGTATTAATCCTATGAGACATGACAGACACTTTGGAGGCTGAAGAAAAGAGATATCAAGAAGCTCTGAAAGTACTAGAGTCACAACATTCACTGCCTGTAGTTTATAAGAATTTAAAACTCACGAAGGTATTGAAGAAGACCTGGCAGCAAGATCATACTGAATGGAGAAAGACTGTGGTAGGTGCAAGAGTTAGTGTGACAATAAGCTGTAATATCACCTTTTAGCTATTTAAGATGACATAATTAAATTTGAAAATATCTGTTACAAAAATACATATAGCACTCAGCGTACATCAAACTTGCTCTTCTATCACATTTCTACCAATAAAACTGATTACTCGAACAATCAAGTATTGCAATAAAGCCAATGTTAAGATTCTTTTTACATATAACATGGAGTTGGCAAGATAGGTACAGTACTGCAAATCAAAGTAGCCACATTTTTACTTGTGCAATTTCGTAGTGCCAGCCACACCTTCCACAATTATTGAATAGAAGTGACATCAATAAGGCCCCCTTCAGTAAGCCACCTATCACTCCTGATTTAGCTAACTTATACAATGCTATGACACATAATATCACAATATTAACTTCAAATGATAGTCTGAAGAAGGTATGTTTCATCTGATGAGTATATTGTTTGAGGTGCACTTCTCTTCTTTTGATGGATTAGGGTGTTGAAAATACTTCACTTTCCTCTTGGTTTTCATCTATCAGTTCATTCACATTGTTTTCTGCTCCATCATTATTAATGTCTTACTATAACTAATTTAGTCAATGATAATGATATTAACATCTTTACTGACCTCGTCTCTTGATAAGATGAATTATAGTATTGTATATGAGCTAGTTGACTTACACACATAGCTATACACTATGGTTGGAGATACTACTTGTGAGATGATATATCTAGACATGAAGCAATAATGTTAGCAATGAAAGTGTTTTACTGTAAATGACTTAATTTATCCTCATCTACCAGCCAACTTCACATTCTTCTATATAGAGCTTTCTCACCATATTTTTGATGCTTATATATAAGTTCAACTTAAACTATCAATTGATCATTGCAGAAAAACAACTCAGTCAGATTGAAAACCAGTCCTACAACATGTTCCAAAAACAAATCAGTAGCATCAAGAAGGCTGCTGCTAGGCAGAAAGAAGAAGCTATGTGGATGAAACTTGCAGCTTAGAAGAAACAGTTGACATAGAATGAGAAGAAATAAAAAAAGAGCAAGACTGTGGATAAGGAGATTGTAGAGGAAGAGGATGCAAAGAATATTCGACACTAAGGAGCATGAGGCAGAAAATGAGATAGAGATGCTGGCCAACGATACTAAGGAGCAGGTACAACCCCTCATAAGGTCTATTTATGTCTATAGTGTAAGAAAAATTGCACTATACATGCCAGATGATATAGACAGCAAGTTTATAACTATGGCTACTAAATTGTCAGATCCAGTCACAAGAAAGATATATTTTTGCTTAGTTGTTTGACAATACTGTCCTATGTAACAGATGTGTCAGATTAAATCGCACATTGTTATACATGATATGCACTTCATACCATACTATATACAAATATAGGATAACAAGAAAGGTATAACAGACTATGCTGCCCTCTATTACCAAGTCACTTTATCATTTTTCTTGATTCATTAGCTTGTAATTTTAGTTCCTATTCTTGTTCTGATTATTCTGATTTTGTTCTGTGTATTTCGATTGTTTTTATATATTTCTGTCTCTTTCTATTTTTGCAGTCTTATTCTGCTACTCTTTCAGCTACCTGATTTTCCTACTATATTCTGAGCATGTTTATAACCATTTCATGTGACTGGGAAACTTTGATTTGTAAGAATTTCTGCTTGACTCATTATGTTTAGTCATGTTTTTTTATACTTTATAAGACTTACAGTTGTATTTGTAAGATATTAGTAAACAGAATCACTCTACACACCAAATGGTCTGGCTTATAAGTATATTTTTTATATTACTCCATGTGATGACTCATGTCATTTACATGTTAGTATTTGTAATACTACCATGCATATTAGTAAACAAGTTGACTCAACACCTGGTTTCTTATTAAGAAGCTACCAAAATGATGAACAAACTAGTAGATCAAAATAACATAGAAGGTTTACAGTTACAATAAGTGATTTGTATAGGGAATGATTGTCTAGTACTAAAACATGATGCACTATTCTAAAGATGACCACCTCTACTGCTAGGCCTGCTATTACCATCACCAAAAAAAAGTGGTAATCCCTTTCAATAGACACTTCATACCAGAAGACAAAGAAGCTTCATTATAGTCCTACAGCAGTCAATGGTAATATAAAGGCAATACTGAATTCCCGGATAATTATTGGAGATGATGAACAATGAGTAGATTTTAATGATTAGACCTAGATTATAGCTGCAAACAATTTAGTATCTGAGCTATCTCGCACTAATAAAATCATAAAAAAGAGCATGGAAGTGGTGGAAGGCACCAGGGAGGCAATTCACTAAGTGAGTTGTTCAGTAGAGGTATTCATAAAGGTGTAGAAGATAATTTGGAACCTTCTCATGAAGGCTTTAAAGAATGATTTTTGGATTAATATATCTGAGCATACACTGGAAAGGAAGAGTGATGAGATGTAATTTACATAATGCATCTGAGATATCTTGTATGTACTAACTTTTATTATCATAAATGTCAATACATTACAGAATCTATATATGTCCAGTGATATCTAGATAATCAATGCAAATGGATGTTCATGCTTTAACAGACTTTGTGCTAGTATTTGGGGAATTTGTTTAGAGGCATTTGGCTGGGAGCTTCTAGGCTACCTATTGGTCCTGCAGCCAATTGTTTTAAGCTCAGATACTCCAGGATAGCACCTGGAATGGTATCACTAACAGTAGGAGTGAGGCTGCTATTAGAGATGGAGGGCCATGCTAATAGTAATAATTTCAGAGGAAAATTTGGATAATAATTTAGATGGTCCAGAGATTGTTTGAATAATTCTCATGATGTAGATCAAATAAATTCTATCTCCTGTTTGGGATCAAGGCTTCATGGAAGTGTCAGAATATTCAGAACAAATGAAATTAATGCCACATCATGGTTAAGTTTCAATGTATCTGCTTATAAAGAATGTCTAAGCAACTACTGCCACAGACACTTTCAGAGATAATTCATGTACACCAATATTGCATTAATATCTAGATACTGTCTTGATGATTTATTATTGCTCTGTCTCATTTATTCATTCCCTAATTATTCTTGCATTACTGATGTTTGTCTTTCCTTCATTCTGTCATATAGCTGTCTTTTATAGATATTCTACAATACCAAGCTTTACACTTATATGCAAGTATCTCTTTTCTCTCTTGCTATTCTTCTGTCATATCAATCCTTCCTAATCTATAACTAATTCTATTGTTTTCATTGTTCCTCCTTATTATATCTCTATTATACAACTATTATAAGTACTTTCTTCTATGATCATTTTCCTGCCAAGTCCTCTCTTCTCAGTCTCTATACTACTGATATCCTATAGTCATACTAACCTTTTTATAGTATAGTTTAGAGTCCAGGTCCTTGGTGCTAATTTAGTAAATTTTTTATGTCTCTTATATATAGCTCCTTCACTCATGTCCTGTATGCACAATGTTTTACCACCTACCTATACCAATGTAATGACTATTCCTTGTTTATATACCCTTTTAACACTAATCAATACTCATGGTCTTCTTGCTTATATTTGTGGATTATTTCAATATTTGTTTTTTAAGTCTAACATTTTCATTATTTCATTTTTGACACACCACATTTCAGGTACCTTGATCATTGTCTCACTCAAAATTAAAGTTCCTTTACATTGCTGGTATACCTCTAATATAACTGACAGACATTTTAGCTGACTTATTCTTTTTCTCCTCTACTCTTTACATTCTGATCCATCTATCTTACTTAATTCTACCAGCATTCTCATGGAAACACTCTCCAGCTTGCCTCTTCATCTCTAACTCGCTGCTTCACTCATAATACTAGATGCCAATGACTGCCTATAAATCTTGTTTTTTTTTTATGTTTAACTACTAACTAACTATGCAACAGTTTTGATAGTGATGACAATGATATGGCCACTATCATCTTTTAAGGTGCTGCTAGACAAACTGATTACAACAAGCCTCATCCTTTTGATTTTGTAGATATCTTTTTGTTGATTGAGGTAAAAGACATGTTGCCTTAGAGCAACATTTTAAAGTATCTCTTCCTGACACAGGATGAAAGACATTCTATAAGTTATACCTAGGAGCAGACAAAGGTACAGCTAGTTAATCTTTTCACTCTTGCCAGGACCTTTAAAAAGAATAATAAAGCCACTACCATCAATTTTTTGCATTGTCGCTTCATTCTTCAGTTCAATAACAATCTGTACTAAGATAATAAAGATGTGATGCCCACCTGGGATATCTCTAATTATTTCCTTGACTTTTACTTTATTATTAGAGGCTCTATTGGTCTATACTCATTACTTCTGAATAAGGTTATGAATTACACCTATTTCATCACCATCAACCAGTGCCTTCCTACTAGTCTCTTTTACCTGAAGTTTAAAAAATTGATATTCAATCCTATAGACTACATATTGACAATTGCTACCAGACCTTCTTGTGAATACTGGCTGGCTTTTTGCCCTCAAGAGAACCTTAATGACCTTGACATCATGAACAGTATCCCCCTTCTGAGCAACAGACAACACAGTAATACTAGACTCTCCTCCTACATTCTTAATCTCTTCCTATCCAACTCACATTTTGTAATTATCTCGCATTCATTTCCTTCATGTGGTTTATGTTGGCAGAGTGAAGTAATAGTAGGTCTTATATTTGTTTCAATCCATTCAAGCATATAACTAAACACAACTGACTATTACTTATTTTCTCAAGCTTATAGTTGACTTGTGACTTACATCCCATGGATTTACAGGAACTCAATAATACAATCACTTTGGACTAGAATGAGTGGATGCCCCAAGGGCTTAGAAATAGGATGACTGGCTTCTCAGCTGTGCTCCAATATCATGACATGTCATTATAGTCAAAAATACCCTATTGCCACTATGACAAACTAGGCTCATACTCTCAAAACAAAGAATTGATATATACAGAAATCTTATGTCAATATAAAATATAGTCTATAGCCATTGCCACTGATATCATATATATCCTGTTTTTTTCTTTTTGTTTTCAATCTCACTCTTATATAACAATATTTAGTTGCTTGAGGGTAAAGTGATAGGAAGAGATACCCAATGAAGAGATCATTCTACAATATGACATGATGTATAACTCTCCTGACTTCAACTTGCACAAAGAGGTCAACCTAGAGCAATTCCTTCATTGTGATTCTGACACGCATCATGAAAACAATATATATAAAGAGAATAGACATTATATCCTTCATCTGCATAGTAAAAGTCATTATAACACTAAACCTTGCAGACTTCTCATTGACTTTCATAGAAGAATCAAAGGCAAGATGTTAACAAAGGTGAAGTGCTGATGTCATCATCTAGTGAGAAACTTGTGGTATACATAATATGAAAATACATAAGTCAAAATGTAAGTACAAAGGGAGAGATAATGAAAGGAATGTATATGAGTGCATCTGATATGAAGAGTAGAGCTCTTTACATTAATGACATATTAGAAGTGTTTGAATTTTGATCTGAAGGATGGGTTAGCATATAAAGAACACTGGGTCCTTACAGCTCCAAGGGTCATATTCAATGTAACACAGTCCTTGCTCACTTTACTCCTTTCATCTTGGACATCTGTTGCACCACCTCATGTAGACCTTACATAGTCAACTTGGACAACAACCAACCATTGCCAAATAAGTATAATGTCTTTTTGGAGACTGTTGATGGCACTCTAGGCATTCCCCCCATCATCATTTCAAGCACCTGTCAGTTCTACAATGAGATATTGCATGCATTCATCCCTTGGTTGCTCTTCATGACATTCAACATAGTCATCTCACTTTGGCTCTCATAGGTGCATATAGCAATGCCTGTAATAACTTGGTCTACTGGAAAGTGTTATGTCTCACATATCAATGCTTCTTATCCAGACTTTTGGAACCTAGATCCATTGCGGTCCATTATACAATAAGCTTCTTAATTCATTTTCTATTCATATAATATTATCACAGCCTTTCCTTCTTTCAGTAAATCCTTATTACTGGCTTCTTGGTATTCCTTAATTTCTGGCTATATTCTTTAATCTGTTTGTTTGTGATTAATTCTTGGCTATGTTGTTCAATCCATTCACTTGTGATTTTCTTCTAGTTTCCTTGATTAGCTATAGAGTTTGCTTATACTTTGTACATAGCCTCAAGCCTTAGGCATTAGTATATAAACTCTTGTACTTACATTATAGCACCTCAGTTCAAATATCAACTTAGTTTGTCCTCTCTCCGTCCTCTGGACTTACATCAGGAAAACAACTTGAAATTGATATAACCAGACAGAATTGGTAATCAAAACACATTATTACACGTCATACCCAGTGAAAACCCACTATGGCATGGTACAACAGGCTCTGAATATTTTACGATTGTACTGTAGTCGATATGACTAGATCGGGTAGATTATGCAAACAACATCATTGCACATTGTTTGGCGTTGTTCTTTGCGTCGTCCTTACATCACAAATCATCGTATTGCATTGATTCTTCTGACAATTTCCTTCAAAATGTTAGATCGTATTGTGCACACATTGCATTGCATTCTCGCAATGCAAAGGTAAGTGAATACAATCTATATAACAAGTCCTATGATATCTAACAAGAAGTAATTATTCTTATAGCACTGTATGAGACTCTACTCCCGCAGGACCTGCACTACCTGCAAGTGTACATTGTTGAGCGGCACACCGTTTACTCGCAAAACATGAGATAGACGAGCCCCGTGTTACCAGGAGGTGAAAACGTGCACATGGAGAGCCTGACAAGACTACTGCAGATCCAGGAGGGCATCAGGATGGATTCGATTCAGATGCTGATTTGGAGTTACCTGCACAACAAGAGGTTAGTACCGAGTTCTGATCTTAATTTACACTCACATTTTGTTGATCTAATCAGTTCGATCATCCTGACCTGGACGAGCACCAAGGCAGTCACAATTTTGATGACCAACAGAACATAAATATGAATCATGCCCAAACCCCATCACATTCCCCGCTGCATTTCCCGCTGCATTCTCCACTGCATCATTCTCCATCACACTCTCCACCACATCCCTCACCAAGTCTGGAACACATGCCCGCACATCAAGACTATGACCACAATGCTCTGCTTGATCACTGTCAGCATGTAGCTGTTGATATTGACAGGCTAGAAGCTTGCGCAGTCCTTCCAAAACAACGCGATGCTATTGCATTCATTTGCACACTGCAAAATGTGTCTCTCAATGATCCATCTGCCAAACTAAGCAAGGATGCTTTATTTTGGCTGTGCAACCCTCTCCAGGAGCCTCTCGCTATTGATGAGGCTGCAATTTGGCATGGTATATCAACCTATTTTGCCCTTGAACATTTGGCTGTTGCAGCGTATGAGTGCATCTGAAAATCTGGTGCAGTGTTTTGGGGACACAGCTGCAGATGTTCCAAGTTATGCATGCATCGAATGACTTATTGCAGAATATACTGGAGTAGAATCAATTGAACATGACATGTGCCCTAACACTTGCATTGCGTACACTGGCCCATTTGCTAATCTCAACTGCTGTCCGCTTTGTAACCGAGAGCGCTATGACCCTGTGAAGTTGCGCACCAGTGGGGGGTGGAATTGAGTTCCTTGCCAAAAATTCATCACAATACCCCTTGCTGCACAGCTCCAAGCCCTTTGGCGTGACCCTGAGCATGCACAGAAAATGTCCTACCTTCCCGATACTACCATGTAGTTGCTTGAAGAAATTCGCACCAATCACAGAGAATTTGCGAAGACTGATGATTTCATTATGGGCAGCAATTACATACACGCTGTGCTCCGAAATGACATCAACCCCAAGGATGACATTGTTCTCATGATTTTGATGGATGGTGTGCAGCTCTATGAAAGTAAACAATCCGACTGTTGGATTTACATATGGGTCGCATTGAATCATGCTCCAGGTGATCGCTACAAGAAGAAATATATTCTTCCGGGAGGCTTTATTCCAGGACCAAACAAACCTAAAAACGTCGATTCGTTCCTCCTTCCTGGTATGCACCATCTATCTGCCCTGCAGAAGGAGGGACTTCGTATTTGGGATGCACACATTGACTGTGTCTTCACCTCGAATTTATATCTCATCTATGTCACTGCAGATGGTCCAGGGCTCGTGTACTTTGACAGAATGGTAGGACATAGCGGGAAGAATGGATGCTGTCTCTATTGTGGTCTTCTCGGACGTCGCAAAGGTATTTAGAATTTTCATTGTACACGAGTTTTGAATTGATTTTTGGTAGGAACGCACTACTACCCTGCTCTCTTGCTTCCAAACAATTACAATATTCCAGGTAGCAATCACCCAGATGTCAGTATTTATGATCTACTGAATGCAGCTTCACCGGAATATGCAGCAAATCTTGAAAAGCTTGTTGCTGCCCCCAATCAGACTCAATACGAGAAACTTCACACCAAGACTGGCCTCACAAAACCTAGCTTATTGCTTGGTCTTTCCCCTTGTCATACTCTCAGAATTCCACAGTGTCTAACTCCTGACACAATGCATCTAGCACAACTTCTTTCCGACCTTTTGCTATCCTTATGGCGAGGCACAATTGATCACACTGCTCCTGACCACCCATCTACTTGGCCATGGGCTGTATTTTGGGATGTGAACACTTGGCAAGCACACGGCGCAGCTGTTGCTGCTGCAGCCCAGTATCTTCCAGGATCATTTGATCGAAAACCACAGAACCCAGCTGAAAAAATCAATACTGGTTACAAAACATGGGAGTTTCAAATGTACATCTTTGGCCTTGGCCCAGCTCTTCTTTACAGCATTCTTCCGCAACTGTATTGGCTCAACTATTGTCGTCTCATTCGTGGTTTTCGCTTAATAAGCCAGCACTCAATTTCTACTACAGATCTTTGAGCGGCTCACACTTGCTTTGTCAAGTGGGAGCTTGACTTTGAACTATTGTATTATCAGTGCTGTGCTGAACGTCTCCATTTCATTCGTCCATGTGTACACTCAGTCTCGCATCTTGCTTCCAAAACATTGCAGAAGGGTCCACCAATTTGCTACTCGCAATGGACAATGGAATGTACCATTGGAAATCTTGGACAGGAGATTTGCCAACCATCGAACCCATATGCAAATCTGTCAAGGGAGGGGGTGCGATGGTGTCAGGTTAACGCACTCAAGGCCATGGTGCCTGAACTTGATGAACCAAAACCGAGTCTCCCACAGACTGCTGTTGATTTAGGTAATGGGTATGCTCTTCTCCGTAAACGTGATCTATACAATATTTAACCTGAAGGTGGAGCTGCACGAGCAATCTAGGAGTACTTGGGGGTTGATGTAAAAATCTGTCGCTAGGCTCGTCTGCGCTTACCAAATGGGCAGACTGCAAGAACACTTTGGAGAGAGACTCAAAAACCTGCTGAACAGGTTCACGTTTCACATAACGTCAAGGTATATCCTGTCTGTATTTCATGCAGTATCAGGCTCTAATTTAACTGTTAGTTTCTGCTTGATGGTGACCTTCGTCTTGCTGAGGTCCTGTACTTCACACGACTGGCTATTGAGGACGGAAACAATGATGATGGGGAAAAAACTTTCTGTTGGCAGGCTGTGGCATTGGTGACCATGTATTCTCACCCAGATCGTGAACTCCTCAACCTCTCACATCACACTGTCAGCTCATGCATACATCTTACAGAAGATGTTCGTGTAATTGATGTGAAATCTATTATGGACGTCGTTGGCATGGTACCACATAAACCCACCCTACCATCTGGATCAACTGAGAACAGATATTTTCTGGTGGAGAAACCAGGGTTAGATATTGCAACTTTTGGACTAGCTTATGAGGGCCTCAGGGTGAATGATGGAGCAGCTGAAGATCATGACCATGACAAGGATGATGAATAAAAATATTATTTCTCCAACTCAGTATCTAAAGAGCCCTGAAGTTCTTGTCTAAGCTTCCGCACAGTCTGAAATGACTTGTCAGTTCCTGAACGATCATAAAACTGTGCTTCTTCCTCTCGCGTGAAATACCTCCAGTAGATTGAGTCTGGAGCAGGTGGACTCAGAGTTGCAAACCACTTCTTGTGAAGCTTCGTAATGGTGGGTTTTGGTGTTGATAATGCTATTGGAGCATTGTTAGGTTCAGATTCAGACTCGGTGATACTGTCGTCGATAGGGAGAAATGTTGATGGGAGTGGGGCTGTAGTGACAGGTTCATCTGACTCCGGCTCAGTGATACTGTTGTCAATAGGGATAGCTCTTGATGGGAGCAGGGCTGTAGTGACAGGTTCATCTGACTCTGGCTCGGTGATGCTGTCATCAATAGGGATAGCTTTTGATGGGAGCGTGGCTGTAGTGAGAGGTTTGTCTGACTCCAGTTTGATGAGAAAACTATTAAATTGCAAATCACCATCTCAAGATAGTGTCATCAAAAATTGTACTTACAGGTCATCTATCCAATCAGTGTCTCGTAGTGCCTCCATTTGTGTGGCCAGAAGCTTGGGCTTGGGCTGAGTAACTTGAAGAATGTGCTGCTTAAGGAGATGACAGGCAGGATTATTCGTGGTCCAGAAATTTGGATCAAGCATGATGTTGTCAGATGGAGTCAAGTGAGGGCTAGAGCAACCAATGTCAGTCTCGTCATGCAAGTAGCCATCAATTTTGGATTCTGAAGGTAACTGTAAGAAGAATTGTGCAATTTCAGGAAGGTCCATTGGATGAATGTAAAGAGGGTTTGATGTGTACACTTAGAAGATTTCTTGCTCAACGTGTGACGGTGTGACATGATATCATAGATTCTTCTTATCATCTTACCACCACATTCATGTCGTCTACCTCTGTACCAGTGTCATTTTCCTCTTCACAATCTCAATTTTTACAGGACAATTCCATTGATTTTTTGGATGGATTGTCTTCACCCAAGGTACTAGTAGGTGTTTTTGTTCAATTCATTATGTTATTTTTTGATGTGAGTTGAAAGGGTGGATATATGCATTTGAAAAGCACACATAGGCCCCCGCCAGTCTCAAATCACCTTTCAGAATCTCAGTTCCTACACCTACAAGAACACCTCAACATTTACAAAATACGATGCAACAAACTGCAGTGTGGAGTCGCACGACTCTCTGGAGAATGCGATACTATCAAGTACATCATTTGATTCTCCTATTTACTTTAATTCTGCGTGTTGTAGTACACTAACACATATTCACTGCAGGGAGTCGTTTGATAATATCATCAAGGTCCTGCAACTGCCAAATGACACCGACCCACTTAATTTTAGCATCGGAAACATCACCGCGAGAGATGCAAATGAAAATCGCCCTAATTGTAATTCGTATCCCAAGGTTCGATTTTGGCTCTGTTGTGACTATGATAGATGGCTCGATGACCCTGTGGCTCAACGCACTCATGGCAATCAAGGAACAGCACCTTATCTTGAGGATGAGAATGGGTGTCCTATCTCGCTGGCTACACTCAAATCTATGCATCGTGGATGTCGTGGAGTCTGGGCTGAACTCGTCGTCAAAAAGTTAGCTCCTCCGACATGGGCTAGACTCTGTGCTATGGGTCAGAAACTCGTCCATACCTTTATGGAAAAAGAGTTTCAATTGTTTAGGCTTGATGCAGATGGATGGAAGCTTTCCCTTCTTTGCACCACCGATTATCCTAACTGGCGCAAGAGTCATATCGACAATGAATCAAACTGGAAGATGGACAACAAGAAGGTCATAAAATGCGAGGTGACAGGCAGCCACAATGATGTTGATGGTAACATTGACAATCTAGAAGCTAAACCCCTCATCATTTCAAAGGGCAAGAAGCATGCACGTGACACTGATGATACCAAAGCCACTCACAAGCGTGTAAAGGGTACGTGAAGTCCATGATTCGTACACTATGCTGATACATTCTGCCTGCTGTATCCCCAGAATCTGGGTCTTTGTATGGTGACTCAGATATTACTGCTTCGTCATCTTCCTCGATTGGCATCATTGAGTCACCGCCGAGTCACTCATCCATGTCAGCATCTGCCACTGGCAGCTTCAACATTACTGCTTCGTCATCTTCCTCAATCGGCGTCATCGAGTCACCGAGTCACTCGTCAGCAACTGCCACTGGAAGCTTGGATGGGAATTTATCTGCTCCAAGTCAAATCTGCAAGATGGTGCTACTTGATGAGACCTTTTTACCCCCACTACCCCCACTACCCCCTTCACTAAGTCCCCCCCTTGGTGTCTACCTTCCCCAGCCCATTCCTTGTATGAACCATTCACAGTAGACTGGTGACCAGCCCCTCTATGAGGTGGCAAACCCTCGATAGAGGGACTGGTAAAACTGGGTTTGAATTTGGATCAAGCGCCAATTCTCACAATAACGTGACCTCTAGCCAATGAAAGAACTAGGGTTTTTTCAAAAGTATTATAGAATACAAAATAGACATTAAATTTTCACCATTGACGCAGCGCCGCCGCGGTGCAACATATCCTCATGCTGCAAATTCAATGGACCTGCAATCACTGATACAGGCAATACATGTTGCATCACTCAATGCACTCGAGCATTTCGCGCACGATCTTATCAAAGAACGACTTCCCACCAACTACCTTCAGATGCTCTGTGACTCTGACTGAACGATTTCGACCTGCATATGGCAAGCTCGGAGAGCTACGTGTGCTACTTTGCAAGGGAACGACGTTTCACGCACTCTCAGCAACACTTCCCCGTCACATTCTGTCAACTGTACAACGTGAGCTCATGTTCTCGTCGGATCACATCTCGCTAGCACTTTCCACGAATCGCCCAAATATTACATATACAACAACTCCCATCATCGGAGGCCTTCATAACTTTCGCAACTTTGACTGTCTCATTCCAGAAAATTATGCCGAATCGAGTGTTCCACGGAGGGCCTCCTTGACTGCGTCCATCTCGTTGCTGACAGTGGAGGATATGTAGGCAACTGCATGAGGACGAAACCACTTGAGCATGCGAGCTCGACCCCGAGAGTCCGCAAATATATGGTCAAACATTTGTTCCAGCTTGCCCGACACATGCTGCCCATCACCAGAGTTCTGTTTCTCTCCTTTTGAAGAGTTGTATATCCAGTCACGGTTGTACACAAAGTCAGGTTGTGATGGGTCAAGGATTCGAAGGATAAAGTCCAGGATTGACATGCGGCCTTCTCTGAGGATATTGATGACGGATTTGACGCGTTCGTTGGGTGAGAGACGCGACGGAGTTGCGACGGCAGCCGCAGGGAGCCTTGTCGTCACGGTAACATCCACAAAACCAGAGTCAACAGATCGATTGAAATCCTCATTGAGAATGCGTGAAGGGTCTGGCATCATCTTTCAAAAAGCAGGTCGTATACAAAAGCCGAGCAATTATACATGAAGTGATGGAATGATCATTAACGCGTTGAACGACGTCGATCAACTTAGCGGCACTTTGCAAAGGCCTTAGCAAAACTCACGTGCTTCTGCTATTCCAAAGTAGGCTTATACCGTGGTTATACGTCACGTTATTGTGAGAATCGGCGCTTGATCCAAATTCAAACCCAGTTTTACCAGTCCCTCTATCGAGGGTTTGCCACCTCATAGGGTTGGGACTGGTCACGAGTCTACATTCACAGGCTGAAAAGGAGAACATACCAATTTTCTTGAAGAATCCACTGTAAGATATATTTTGTTCACTCAGCTCTTGCTTACTGTGTTGCGTCATTTGTAGTGCAGACATGTTTGGTGGTGTGAATGGCATACCTAAATGGATTCCCTCCCCTGTGCTATGCAACCCTGACACTGCTGCAAAGAGCATCCTCATGAAGAAGTCCAAGGCCAGTAATATTGATGGAGCGGATGCCACACAAAGTGCCAGGATGCGACCAGGCCCTGTAAAAAACGGGAGGTAAGTAGATCAGTTATGTGTGGGTACTACTTCACTGACGTGTTGTTAGAATCTTTGTGCAATACAGTGGCAGAAGAATATCAACAAGAAGGGGACTACAGAACAATTCAGGGTGTACTGGGGCGCTCTATCTACGGCACAGCAAGATGAATATCAAGCTGAGGCTGAGCGTCTCAACAGTGCTGGTTCCTGGAAGAAGCCCTCTGATTCTGCCGTCGTCAACAGCATTCTCTACTAGTCTCTCAATTTCTCAGTTTCTCTTTCACCAGTTCTCAAGCTTCCTCTCAAGTCCGACTTGTACTGTTCTTGCAACCTCTGCATCCGCCCACATTAATGGTTTCCTGGCAAGTCTCGCGCTGTTCTCGCAAGCCCTGCATTCGCCATGCTGTATTGTTTCCTTGCAAGCTTCGATTCGTTTTCTCGCCATCCCACAGTGTTTGTTACCCTGTGCTCGCCATGATACCTACTTACATGCCATTGTTATACTGCTCATCATCCTGTTGTATTGTTTTCCCGCTGCCCTGTATTGTTTCTGCATACCCCTGCACCTGTTTTTATACTGCCGCGATACCTACCACTAACATCACGCATTGTCATAGCACGTCGTTTCCTGCCTGTTCTCGTCATATGAATAGAATTGTTCTACTATACTGCATAATATGGTGTGATATGTTCTAATCTGCAAATCACACAAAAGTCTTATCTCAACAGAGGAGATCGTGCCCTGTCATGCAATATATGTGGTCATTACCAACGTCATAGGTTTGTCTCTGATTTTTTGCATTGGTGAGAAAAAAAAACTTATCACACCCATTCTCATCATACCATGCCATAGTGGGTTTTCACTGGGCGTCATGTTTTAGCCTTAGATACCATTAACATGATGTCTCAGATATATGAAATAAGGTATGACTATGTCAGAAAAATATCACCATGATGTACATTTTAGCAGAAAACAACAGTGTGATGACTTGGCTGTAATTGAATGGCTGCAGGTCATCACAAATTCAGTAGAATGATAATGCATTGTGACATTTTTTAAACAATGAGATATATCCTATCTAAATTGCATGGAAGGTACAAAAACCATGATTGTGACTACTTGCTTGCACTTGCCTATTGGGACATCACCAACATGGCTAGTATTTTTAAAGCTTGACAATCATGGACTACCTCAAACTGAGTTTGTGGATACACCAACTGTGCTAGGTGATGACAAAGCAGTATCATGCTGGTGTCGCATGCTAATCAGAAAATTGGCCCCAAACTGATATGACTTGACAGGTGTGACAATGAAAACACATTATTTTATGTCTAGGTTTAGGTTTAGATATTTTTACCATGGTGTCACACGTATATGAAAGAACATATGGTTATGCAAGGGAGATGTAATCTTGAGACATGTCTTACAGGTAGACACCAATGTGGCGACTGAACCTTCCAATTATAATTGACTGGCATCCAAGCACGCCCTCTGAGAATTAGAATTAGAAATCATTGCTATGGGATCACTCAAGCACAAAAGAAGATATGGTTATGCGAGGCCGATATTGTTTTGTGTATGAAGGTGGATAAACAGTGTGATATTCAAACCCAGTTTGTATTGTGATCCAGATGGCTCTAGCAGAGTTATTAAAATCTATATAACATTTACAAATTCACTGTGATGACATCAAAGCTTCGTACTGCACAGCATACCGATCAAAGGATGTACAAAATATATTACAGAGGGTTGGTTAACTGTGCCAGGTGCAGGATGAACCAGCCTTCGGTGAGTCTCCAGCCTTTGGGCTAAACAAGGACGTACATACCAATGATCATGAACAAAGCGCTTAGTATGAGCTTCTCCAACACACCTGGCCTTGGCAGTGAATTGATGACTCCAAATTTGAGGTTGATGCTACCAAACAAGTCAATGGTGAACACCAAGACATAGATCAAGACTTGACATACTTCATGCCCAGATTCGCAATGTATTGGTCGTTGGCTCTCTCAATCTTGTTCTCTCACCAGATGGGGGAGATTATAATGGTAGCCACCAATAGTACTGTTGGTGCTGCTGTGACAAAGCAGCCATGGTCAATACATTTGCTCTGAGCAAACTAGAGTTAATGATGTACTTTCCAGGCAACATCAATGGCCTCGAGCCCATTGTCCTAGCAAGCTTCAAGAATGCAACAATAGAGCCAGTGAAGGTGATTCCACCAATGATGACCCTGAGATAGGCAGAGACCAAGTGTAATGTAGCGAGATGAGATGGGTCAGTGAGGACACTGCCAAATGGAGGTGAAGACAGCAGCAAGGACAGCAGCAAGACCAACAACCGAGTGCAAAGCAGCTACCATCTGTGGAAGCTCGATGGCCGTGATATGGCAGCCAATGATGGCACTGATTGTACCTCTGACAGTAGCAAGACCAGCAAACTGGGCAAGTAGTGCAGGAGGGAAGCCGACTACCAGAAGTGAGAAAAGGATGCCTGATCCGACACCAAGTATTCCAAGTGCATTCCCTCGTCATGCAGTTGCCTGAGATGCCAACCCAGATAGAGAAGCTGTGGATCATATATGAGAAGGACATTTTTCCTAATGCACTCATCCTCCCAAGCATCAGGGCTCAGCAACCAATTCCATGCAAACAGATCAATTGAAGACTGGCTACGGCAAGGTAATTCAACTTCCTTTTTTCCCTCACTTATACTAATATCTATCTAGTCTAATGCTGGGGACAACATACTCAAAACATTGTGGAAACAGTAGAAATGAGGATCAGGAGCATCATAATGATAGAGCCACAGGACATTAGAAGCAACAAGGGAAAAACAATACTACCTCTCACAAAGTAAGGTTTATTTTTACTCTTTTATTTCACTGATGTTTTTCTAGTCTATTACAAATGCACCACTGTCCACATACAACAACAGCAAATATAATAGCAAAGATGATGATGATAACAATGACAATGACAACAACAGCAGTGGCAACAATGAATCATTGCAAGTGCCATATACTTGTGTCAAATTCATAAAGAATGACCTTCCCCCAGGCTTGCACCATAATTTTGATGCTCTCATTGTGCCAATGTGGATTGATTTTATTTCCACCCTTGATAACATGTGGGATATATCCAATTTTGCTAATGAGATGCAAAGGATATGGGACCTTGCATTACTAGCTATTAAGCACACTGTTTCCAAGTTGAGGGACCTAGTATACAAAACTGTAAGTGCTTACTTTGACTTTACTAAGGTCACTCACAGCTTGTAATTGTGGCTGAAGAATAAGGTTACACATCTGTGGGAAGCAATAGACAAACTTGCTTTGTATGTACAACTTAAATTCCTTCCATCATACATCACCTTGTACCATGAAACATTGTATTGTCCATGTTTGAGCTCTACCCACCTTACTTAGTAACTCTCTTTGGTGTGACTGGGGGGCAAAAAGTATAATTAGGTGGAGCCAGCACTACAGAAGATTACCTTGTGCTTTCTTTCAAGGGTCTATTTCTCTTCACTATTATATTCTCATATAGTATAATTGCCAACACTAATACTACACATACTATGTAATAACTAGAACTGCTTCTCTTGCTTCTCACATCTTTCAATACCACTATTTTTCTGTATCCACATCCAATCTCAGCAATCTCTCATCTTCAACTCGTAAATGTTCACATGGATATGCTACCAACAACTTTTCATCAAAATCTTGCAACAGTTGAATGTTATCTCAGCCATGCCCTCATGATAAAGCAATATACACGTTGAAAGGTGTAAGTCCACCACTAGGAGGTGTTGCGATATTGTCATATTCCGTTCCTGAAACCTTATTCGTCCGGGCCGGTTAACCCGGGCCCGGCCTAGACTTCATTGCCTCGAGTCCCCATTAGTATGTGCTTCTATTCTACCCCTATTTGCCCGGACCTTCTTGACAGTTAATATCCGACTCCATTCTGATCCTTTCCGTTAGTCTATTCATTTAACTCATTCCCTTTGTTCTATTTGATATCCGGCTCCACTCTCGATCGTCCGCAGTTTATTCTTTCGAGTTAGTCTCTCTAGTACATAGCATTAGCTTCCGGGGGCTGCGCTTCGGCCGGATACCCGTCGGAAGTACTACAGTATATAAACCCTCTGTAACCCGTAGTATTTCTTCAGTTCGAATATCATCTTAGACTTGTCCATTCCTCGTGTCCTTCAGACCTTCGGCCTAGTCTCTTCGTCCTCCTCCGAGCCTCGGGATTGTATCCCTAAAGCTAAACTCCTCTGTCCCGACTTCGGGTGACCCCTATATAGTTCCGGACTTCGTATATCTCTCGTCCGGACGACTCGTACACCTTCGTCCAACGATATCCGCCCTTTGTAAATTAGGGGCACGTACTCGGGTAAAGGGCGCAGCGCACGAGCTGAAGCCAAGCCCCTCCGGACCACCCGTTGAGCATAGTCTTAACAGTATATTCGAACTCATACTTTACCGAGTATACTTACCGTCATGGCT
>JABBWB010000223.1:0-71251 GCA_016628085.1 Suillus occidentalis | reverse complement strand
ACCGCTAGGAGGATCTAGGATGTGCGGACCACCTCAGCTAAATAAGCCCAGGCTCGTACAGATCACAAGCGGACCCTCGACGGCCCAGGCCAAGCCCGGCTCGGCCTACACTCGAGCTGCGGCTTAACATACAATATTATGCTAGCGAGATAGTGGGGGCGGTTATGAAGAAGAAAAGCACAATTGCTGGTCCAAGCTCACGAAGATATGTGGAGGCAGGTGCAGGTAAATGCAAACGAGCGAAAATGAGTGGGGACAGGCATGGTACTAGGCAGGAGCCAAGATCTTGCGACATGGTGGGTAAGCACTAGCGTCGTAGTAAGCGCACAAGATGGGCGTGAGGGCATGGAGCCCCAGTGAAAACTGGACCTTACCGGAGAGGTCCGTAGATGTTCGCTCTGCTTTGGCCTCGAGAGAAGACTGAATTGCAAATGGATTAACGACAGACAAAGATCGAGCAACAAAAGAGTGAAACATTTAAGATATTGAATAGAAATTAAATGAGTGTTTGGGTAAAAACCCGCAGGGTTTTTCGACCGAAACAAGCCTTGTACCTCCTTGGGAAAACCGGGCGAGAGCGAGCTGAGATACCCTAAAATCAAAAGGAGCGAGACGACACATCTAGCATTAGCTCGGCCCCAAATCCTAAGGAGGTGCGCGACACTTACAAATTAATCAAGGAAGCGCGTAGCGCATGAAAGGTTCTAGAACCGGGTGGTCCTGCAGATAGGGTGCTAGTATCACTGCGTGTTTGCGAAGATATACCAGGAAGGCATCACTTTGCCAGCGCCCCATGGTTTTCATCACCGTTTCGAAAGGAACCCCACGCAGTAAGTACTCTAGTGTCCCTCCGATTCGTATGCCGTGTGCCTTCAACGATTCTCCATTCAAACGATTGTTTGCCTCTTGAAGACACTTCATGAACTGAGTCTTCGTTAAAGGGCGAAGTCCCGAGTGGTGCCTCCAACTGAACAGTGGATCCGCAGGAGCAGGCTTATTGACTGCAAAATGATTGAGGAGGGCAGCGCGAGGGTCTACAACGCCAGATTGTGATGCCCAAAAGACATCCTCCCCTGCTATAGCGACTTTGGTTCGTGGAAGACGAAACACCGTGACGCGAAGTCCCTGTCGGTCCTCTTCGCCTCGCATGTCACCCACTTTGACGTGGATGTTAGGGTCGAAGCCTCGCAGAGTTGGTACCGTGAATTCTCCAGTGCGCGCGATGGTAAAGAAGGAAGTCGTTAGGCACTGCGTATACTGCTGCATGTAGAGGATCGGTAAGGTCAAGGGCGGAATGCAAGGCACCGATGAGGTCCACTGTGAATGGCGTTCTCTTCGGACGAGTCGAAGACTTGGGTGCGAGGTGTTTGGCTCCTTCTAACGCACCAGATACCTGATCGCGATTGACAAGCCACTCTTGTCCATGAAGTAGATGCCAGGCGCGTATGGCGTATAGGTAGTTCTCAAGAGTCTTACCCGAGTACATTCCAGCACATGACGCTATGAACGCCAGTACTACGACTGATGATGCGGGGCAGCGTTGATGTTCGGGTATGTTCCGCTCGTCACAAAAGACGTGGAATACTAAGAGCCCTGAGCCGTACGTCTCCCGTGTACTGAGAGCATGGGAATGAGCTATGACCACCAGAATGCGATCCAGGTCACTATCCATCACCGCAACTTGCGCTCCTGTGTGATCAAGGCGAGATCTCACTATTCCCGGTACCCACAACAGAAGACGTTCTCTCGCAAGACAATGTGGACGGAGTGGAGATGCTCGTGGTGTCAGAGCAGACCGATATTGAGCGAGGTTGTGCAGCAGGGGATGGTAGTATCAAGGGGGTGACGCTGCAGAAACGGGACGCGCTAGTCACGCCAGGTGTCATGGAGCTCAAGGAGCTGGTTTCCCCACTCTCCGTCATCCGCCTCGTCAACCAGTTCATCAACACCTGCCTCCCGATTGAGAGAGACTCTGTTGACGATGGTGTTTGAACGTCTGGGGGAGAGATCCTGCATCGACGAGGAATGTGGAGAGGTCGCCTGGGAGGACGAGCAGAGGAAGGAGGAGGTGCCTGGGGGGAAACACTCCCCTGGAAGGCCCTGTCTGCAGGATTGACGGCGCTAGGGACATAACAGAGGTGAAACGAGACATTGGGGGAGATGCATTCAAGACGGTCATAGATCCTGCGAAAGATGAGGTTGGTGGCCCAGTTGCGACTCCTCCCATTTCTCCAGCCATTGACAATGCCCTGATTGTCACAGAAGACGCGGAAGTGGTTGAAAGGCTGCTCCCGGCGAGCATCGAGAATGGCGAGTGTGAGTAAGTCAAAGCCGACACCTTCGGCCCAACCGATGTCTCGCTGGCCATTGAGTGTTTGCCATCCTGGCCGAAGGGTCCATGCACGCCAATACCCATTGATAACAATTGCGATCCCGACGGTTGAACTTGCGTCGGAGAAGGCACGAATGTCGACAAGGGTACGAGGCTGGGATATGGTCTTTCCGACGAAAGATTCGGTGAGTTTAAGACTCCACCAGTTGAGGTCGTCGTTGAGATGTCGGACTGAGTGGTGCGGCACGAAAGGACGACTGTGGCAGATTCCGAGCATGGTCTCCAGTGAGGTGAGGTAAGAACGTCCCATTCGGACGACCAGGGACGCGTGCAAAAGTTTACCGTATAGCTTTTGCACGTCCAATAAGACATGCGTTGGATGCGAGCGCCATTCCTCAATCGCCGCGAGGTATTTCCCTTTCTTCGCGAGCGATAACTCAACTGAGAGCTTGGGAAGATCCCACAGTAAGCCGAGAAATAGGGCTTCATAGGCGAAGGCTGTATCTTTGGACGGCTCCCAGGGAATGCCCAATGGCTGGGAGACTCGATCGATGTCAGTGAATGCGAAAGTGAATTTTTCGTCGATGATCGCGCGCGGTGAGGACTGAGACAAGTCGCGAAGTTGGAACCGACAATCTTCTGCATAGACGTCAAAGGTTTCGTCATCAAAGGTTTGACCTTTGTGCCACAAACGCCCACCTGACTGTCTGCTCCCTCCTGCTGCCAACGCCACATGCACTTCTTTACGAAGTCTGTTATACTCCTCCATGAACTCGCGTAGTATGCGAAAGAAAAGGTGATCATCCACCCACTTAGCCAATGGTCCAAGACCCTCCGCTCGCAGCAAGTCAACTCCCGCATCTGCGACGTGGCCATAAGTTCCCGCAGAGGGCCCCATCCCGAACGAAATGCAAGTGTCGACGCAAAGGTCGCCGTCAGGTAGGCGAACAACTGCCGCCGGCCATTGAGAACTGTGTAGTGGGATGGTGCGATAAGCCTCAGCAACATCACGCGTTGCAGCTTGTGATCCAGGAGGAAGAGAACGAATGATAGTACATATAGTATCAAAGGTGCCCCATGTGCATGGAAAGTCGTTTGAGTCAACACTTGAGTTGATCGACGCATTAGGATAAGCTGGCGAGGGTAGCAAAGGAAAGGAGAAGTTTTGGATGACGCGGAATTTTCCCGCTTTCCCTGGCTTGGGTATGATAGATATGGGAGAGGATTGGTAGGGACCGAGCAAAGAGAGTAGTTCAACGTGAGAGAATGGTCCAATGTAACGTCCGGTAGTGAGTTCTCGAGCGAGAATCTGTTGAAAAGCGTCGCGGAATGTGATAAGGGAAGGACTATTAGGTGGGGATTGAGTGTGCGTGATAACAGGAAGATTGATATTAAAACCGGACTGTAAGCCACGTAGCAGGTTTGGATATGCAAGGAGAAGATCGTATGTACAAAGCTTGTCCTCCCAGACTGCCACATTATATGGTGACACTGGGTGAAGACGTCTGTGCTCGAGAGCAGTTCTGGGCGCCATGAGATGTGGCGAGACAACCAGAGCAGATGTGCCGCTCGTTGTGCGCGTGGCTGCCACAACCGCGGGCTCGCTGCCAGTCGACGCATAGAGCCTTGTCGGATCCTCGCAAGATAAGTGATTTGTTGGTGCGGGTGGCAATGGACTGATACTTGCTGTCCCACAAGCGTTCGGCAGTGCATTCGATGAAGCTGTGAGCGTGGCTCCCCAGACAGACTGCGCACACTGCTGAGGAGCGAGTGCTGTGTGCGCCATCTTGAAAACCCTGCCTCTGTGATGCCTGCTTGGAGTTGCGCGAACCACTGGTCCTCCTGCCCGCTCCCGGGGAAACAGAACGTCTCTGAGCTGGTGGAGAAACTGAACGCCTCGAACGTCTCGAGCGACGGTTAGAACTTTGTCTACCTCGCAAGTCGGAGCTGCTGCTCTGGGTCTGTGTGTAACAGATGTGACGCAGAAAGGATAGTCCCAATTGACGCAAGCGCAAACGCAAAGGGAAATGCAAACGCAAACGCAGACGCAACGCAGACGCAGACGCAGATACAAACGCAATCGCAAATGTAGATGTGGCCCCAGAGGGAGATTGATGAAAAGGAGAAGATAAGTCAGTAGAGGTCGTGATTTGATAGCATTAAATACGAACCGGAACATCAGGTGCCACATTTGTCGTGCGTATGAGCGAGGCTCGATAGACTCGTTCAAAGGTCCGTACGAGGGTGGGTTCATCTATGATAGAGATATCCCAAGCGCCATTGGAAGAGAGAATGGCACTATGCCAAGCGCGTCGTTGCTCTTCTTGATAGAGCAAAATCGCCCGTCTGGCTAACAAATCGTTGGAATTCCAGTATCGATGAAGCATGATGGCGCCCCAAAACTGCGCAAGCATCAAAACACGTTGCTTAGTCCAATCGCGTTCTTCAATAGCTGCCATTATACGCGGAATGGCCTGAGCGAAGTCAACTGGGGAGAGGTCTCTATCTGCAATGACTCCTGCTGCTGGCTTCGAGGTTGCTGCACTAACCCACACTGTGGAACCAGTCTTCCCCAATGGATGGGACCATACTGTCATCGTCTCGAGTACGATAATTGGTTAACGCATCATCTAATCCTTGATTCGTCCAATAATAGAGCTCAACATATTTCCCGCTGTCTATCTTTCGCAAGGCAAACTCTGATACCAAAGCCTCTTCGTCGTTTGCGAAAGGACGGGGCCTCAGAATGATCGTAGAGTGCTTGGAGCGGTTCTTCTTTTTCTCATCTGCTCGTGCAGTATTTTCCTCAAGTTGAAGAGCGAGTCTTTCACGTTCGGCTTCCTCGTCAGCTGCCCGCTTGCGTTCAGCGCTTAAACGTTCGTCCTCTGCTACTTGTTCTCGCCATTGAAGGCATAGGTCTTCATTGGTCAATACCCAGGTGTTGCGTAGAGTTTCAGCTGCTTGAACTTCGGTAACATTGGCTGTTATCATGGCCGCGCGTGTAGCCTGATACCGAGCGCTCATGAAATCCGGGCATACTAACAGACTAGGATCCGAAAATAGTCTATCCATTTCTTGATGAAAGAGAATTGAAGTTGTTTTATATTACTGTTTTGAAACAGGGAGCTCAAGCGCGAGTCTATTGAGCAACGACGATGACTAGCGCTGAAAATAAGAGACGAGAGATGAGACGGGGAAAAGAAAGAAGGCGTGAGTCTTCCTTGCTCGGAATGGGCATAGACTACATTCTAACCACGTGCTCATTCCTCACCCTTAGGAGAATACGATTAATGCGTCGAAGTTAGCTAAATTTCAGCTCCCGAACGGACTCTTAGGAATTATCAAGTCTTTGTGTATTGTGAGGAGTTTGACGTATAGTTCTAGAAGGATAGTTTGGAAACTAGGAAGGAAAAGTTTCGTAATTGATTGCGTGCTTGATTCGTACTACAGTATCATCACTTGACGGACGAGCTAGTGGAAACACTGATACTGGCAATCATAACATACAGAAATGATACGTTAACTTGACGTCAACTTTCTAGATTAACGAAGTCACTGGATTGTTGTGTATGAGTGGTGGGTACCGGTGGGTGTTTGCCGGTCGCTGCGGAACTTCCAGATGGAGAACTGCGACATCAACAACAAGACTCGAGCTGAACTTGAACTCGAACAGGTAAATGGACGGGTGTAAATCTGATCAACGGTGAGGGATCTGAGAGATCATATTGCTGATGCCCTGTCATTGTGTGTGCGATGGTAGGGATGAAGGAGTACACACTCAAAAAATTTCAAGGCCACTCTCAGAGCCTGGCATGTATTACGGGCAACCGTAGCACAAGGAGTCAAAATATAAACACCAGAGTTCATCACAACACAGGGGTCCTCGGTGTTCCATTGCGCCGTAGAGGCGAACGTGACCTTTCAGGAGACGCAAATGGCGGTGAAACAGGTGCGGTGAAAAACACCGGTCGTGGCTGGGTCTCTAGGCCACTTCCAGGAGACGGAAGCCCAGAAGGATAGACAAATAACGGCTGGGCCACATACGCTGGGTACAACGGCCCCGAATATAGTGGCGCTGCGTTGCTGGTACTGTCTGATGACGGAACACCATCTGAAGAAGGTGATCTGGACCGCTCGCCACGTAGCTGCCTAGAGATCATGAGGCTTGTAGAGCTTGGGTTTATGACATAAGGCCTTGGAGCTGGAGCAGGCAGGTTCTGGATATGGTGTGGAATACGGCCCGTAGATAAAGGAGTTGATGGACCTGAGAGCAAGTCCAAGGTTCCCTTGTTTCGTGGGGTATACCAGCTCTTAGATGTTTTGGAGTACCGTTGACGGCTGTGCCTCCTCCGATTACCTTGCCCGGGAACGTACTCATCTGAGATACGAGCCGGAGAAGTCCATGGAAGGCCACTAAGGTCCCGCATGAATCGCCTAACACGCGCCATTTGAGAGGCAATAGATTCCTCTGGCGGGGGACGAATGGGAGACTCCATCTTGGCAAAATCATCTGCAGGTCGAGGCTCAACAAGGACGGGAGTCGCAGTGGCCTGGGTCGAAAGATGAATAGTGGGAGGAAGGGAACACGCCTCGGCGGAGCGGTCGAAGGTGTGAAGAGCGGAAATTGCGTCTGTAGAGTGATGGAATGCATGGGAAGTGTTCAAGGTATCACGGTCTCGGTGGAAATGAGGGGGGAATATTTCATCATGACTGTGCGAGCGACTAGGTTCGTACAACTCATTAACAGCTGACAGTGTCCGGTCACGTCTTGTATCCGCAATGGATGTGCGTGTATCAGTATCAAGCAGAATGTTTGGTCTTGCGGGAGACAAAACATCAGACGGAGGCGTGTCAACTCTCTCGACTTGGGGTACATTATTTGCCAGTACTTGTCGATGCATGAGCGAGCGCCCCGGAGCTTGAGGATTCGGTTGGTACGGGGGTATTGTGGTCCCCTGCTTTGCTGGCTTGGCATGGTCCTTTGAATTCAAACGTCCTCTTGACATGACTCTGGGTAAACTTTTCAACCCATTCATGAACCCGCCGTAAAACTTCTTCCTCCCCTGAGGCTTCCTCTCATGTCCCTCTGAAGACCCATATCCGTTCTCCTCATCAGCACCTGTGTCATCGATGCCAACAGTCATGTACTCGTAATCAGAGTCTGACAGAGTAGGCTGCGCTGTATGAGGTGCTGGGCGCATAATAGGAGTGGAATGTTGCCAGTGGGGCGTCTGAGGGGTTTGGGTTGCAGGGTACTGGGATGGCTGAGAGGCCGAAATCCAAGTAACATCTCGGACACGCGATGCATGGCTTGTCCTAGAATGCCTATCCCTAGGCATTGGCTCTCCAAGAAAATCCCGAGTAGTACTGGCGGAACGTGAGAAGCTTGTGTCAATACGAATGTCTCCGAGTCGAGGTTGCCCATAGTCGGGCTCAGACATTACAATAGATAGCCGGGGTGAATGGTTCAGTTGGCGGAAGTGGAATATGAAGAATCACAAAGAAGGCGAGATGGGGCCTTATATAAGTGTGGTCGGCGTAGAACTGTACTAGAGTGCACGTCACGTTGTGACACGAGGCTCCAGCGAGATCTGAGATTAAACAAACCATGCCACCCAGAGCAGTGAATGCATGCACAGTCTTGCAGTTTATCACAGCCCAAGCATGCATCTCTTGCATGGTATGCCATTAGGATAACAGGAAGACCGACTGTGACAAAATTGGTCAGAAGATGGCAAAAATCCACCTTTTGCATTTATACTCCAATCATGCAGGTTGTTACTCACGATGTTTGCCATAGGCTTTTAATGTACTATGTTGACATCACTGGGGCCGGTAGAAAGCGACAATTAACAAGGCAGTGACGCAACCGGCGGCGGCAATGCATTGTGCGTGCTGGTGCACCTCCTCCGCGAATCGGTTTGACGAAAAGATCACCGACAGCGGTGCAGGACAGCCCTATTCAGAGGCTTCTGCCCATTGAATCCCGGATAGAGAAACCGCATGCTGCCATCACACGAACAGCTGTGGGCACTGACCGATGACCTGGAGCCCGACGACAAAGCCAACACAAGTCCTGTGAACTTGCAACTTCATCACCAAAATTGCTGAACACATACCATGATCTCGTACCAAGCAGGAGCTGGCAGGTTGCCAACCTCGTGTATCCTAATGGCGCATGCCATCGCCGAGTCACTACTACTAGTACTACTTCAACAGTTTCGGAAGACGTCGTCAAATTGACACAAAAAATTTGCAACCGAACGCTTATTAGTAATATATTTTGCCTCATTTCTACACTGACATTTACAGTGCATGCACTCCCGCCTGTCGCGTCGGCTGAAATCTTGTTTGTCGCATTCATCTATGTTCAGTAGCGAGATCTGTTTCTTGAACTTGTTCATTCTACAAAATAATGCACTCTTAACGATGATTTGACTTAGTGGACCAACGTTTTCCTGAAGAAGTTATAGCGTGTTAGCTGCGCGTACAAGAATGAAGATTAAGTAGGCATAGTTGGCTAGTCATAAATAATGCAGTTAACTTATTGTCCTACAAAAAGAACTAGTGAAAGGGTGAAAGATTGGGTATTTGAGCTCGCTGTCGAGTATCGTGTTCTGGACTCCTGGCGCCGGTGTTACCCAAACGAGAAGTCACGTTGTAATTCACCAGTACCAAAGCATCCTGATTGTCTGTGAGAGTGTGTTTTATGTGTGTATCGTAGCCATATCCCGCAAGTCTTCCAAACATGTGTGAATGTCAGGTAGATTACACGTCGCAATGTGAAGGTGCGCCTTTCGTAGAATCCGCCATGCATGTCGATGGTCGGTCTTGATGTGTGAATTGGGATACATGGACCTGCAAAGGCTTCATTGCATATTGTCGTAAACGTTCTTGTTCTGTCTCGCTGGTTGACCGTCCAGGTATATTGATACTAGTCGAGATATAACTGCGATTTTTCTTGTTGAGTGCGATACGAATGAGCACCATGTAGAAGGCAATCGACATAATTGGCATGGCCTTATCACCCGAGATCAATGTGTTTCGATAAATACTGGCAGCCGGCGGACTTACCAAGTCTACGACGGCATCCTGTCCATTGTTTCCGGAGACAAACAATATTAGCGCAGTCAATAGCGCTGCGGAGTACAGAATAGCGGCATCAATGAGCACGCGCACTATTGGCATCACAGTGCCTCTCCCTATAGCAGTGCGGACCCCAGCGACACCACGTTGGATGATCCAGATGCGATATGCCAGCAATCCTGGATATAGTACGTTCAGGGCTCGATGTTACGTTCGTGCCGATATTGCTTACCTGTGCTTAGCAAATTAGTTGCGATTGTCGAGGCAAAGAACGCCGTGACCCATTGCGCAAGCGCTTTGACGAAGATCCCGGATTCAGTACTGGCTTGCGAAACACTGTAAAGCGCGATGACGCCAGTCGCTTCGAGGTAATGTCAGCATATGACAAGCTGAGCATGATTAGAATTAACCTGCAACACTACACCACAGCATGATCGGTAGGACGACAATCCAGACGGATTGCCAAACGACATAACAACGGTAAATCTTTTTGCCAGACCAAGCCCTTCTATAAGCCAAAAGTTAAGCTGGCACATGGAATTATGAACTCACCACCACACCATCAGCAAGGAGAGTTTGCAACACATAAAATGAATGCTTTATTACATAGGTCTGCTGTGAGACATCTGCGAAATATGCTGCTGGTCCGGCTGGGTAATTGTCACGATCCCTCACCAGTCCGTCTTCGGCTCGAATGATATTCACGACCATGTGCTTCGGAGATGTCAACCAATGATATTGAGTAGAGAGGCGAGAAGCTAACCGCAGTACTTAGTATGAACAGCAGAATTGCCACAATAAGAATTGGTCGATTAATATCTTGCATGTGACGTTTGTAGGTCAAAGACCAGAGGGTACCAATGAACAAGAGTACCGAAAAGCCTGCAGAAAAATCAATGTCAGCTCAGGAGAACTCATTGCAACGCTCACCATACAAAATGCCTTCCAGCACTGTCGACATTAAAGCTCCTGCGTCCAACGGTATACCTGAACCCATGGTGAAGAAGATTGGGAGATGGAAGGGAGATGTGCAAAAGTGTGGGCATCTTCTTATGCATCATTATATATAGAACGGGTCACCATAGGTATGCACCCCTCCGGGGTTGACCAGAACCCCAAATGGTTTGTCTCATGCATGTATATTTTTGATGCGGCGCGGACACAGCGTGGGGCGTACGGGTGTGGACCTGATTGGATAAATTCAAAGAACATGAAACGAAGCTTTCCGCTTCTTTGCTTCTAGGTGTGCAAGGTATTACAAACTTCGACGAGCGCAATCGCAGTACGAAATTCCGCGCCCAATTATACTGAGATAATATGATGGACCTACAGTTTCGATGCTATCTTTTGATCGTCATCGAGTTCCTTCAGTGATAATCAAACCATATCACGCATCGAGACTAGCACTTCCGCCTGATACGGTGAGATGAATCATGGGGAAAACTTGCCTATAATATTCATTGTCACACGATCCTCAGAGTCGGCAAGCAGCGGCGTGGTATGATAGGAGCCCTGATAATTCAATGGCAAACTTTGTCCATATAAATCTAGGGCAAGTACTGACATGTGTCTTCTCGTAAGGTCCCGGCGGCATAGTTTTTGAATTCAAAAATCAAATCGTGCACAATTTTAAAAGTCCAAGGCACTTGTTCTTCGCGTTTACGTGCGATCAAAGCCGTGGTCGCATTCGTCACCCTGGTCACCAATGTGGGTGGCATGCGTGGCATGATACCCTCACTGCGCACCTTGTGAGCAAAAGAAATTATACGCAGGCCAGTCAACATTGTCCTACTTGGCTTGACGAACAGACATACACTAAAGTAAGCGTCAACTTGCCGTCTCCAACCGTCCACTCGCCGGCAGTTTCCGGCACCTGATCATGTGTCCTGAGGAACCTGTTATGGTGAAAAACCTTGCAGCAAAAAGGAGTTAGGGCGAACCACTGGGACAGCGCAGGTAGATAAACAAGACATACTGAAGAATCATAGCACCATCAGGCTCGCAGGCTTGAATCAACGCGGTTCCGACTCGATGACATGCTCTGCAAAACGCGAAAATAAAGGTACATACATTGTGGGACCGATACCTCCTTCCGTCATGATAGGTATCACAACGGATGAGACCTTCTCAAGTCACCCCATCAAGGTGGGCCACGAGATAAGCGTCACATTAGGGTACAATCCGGAGGACCAACTAAACCAACCGATCGAACAATTGCAGGTCGCACGGATGAGCGCTGTCGGTTTAAATTGGTACTCGTCCAAACTTATCAGTCAATTTCTATATATTATGCTTCGCACCATCCATCAAGCCTCAAGGAACTAAATACTACCTCCTTATATTCTTCTAGGTCCCCGTTGTAGCTCATTGGACTATGAATGTATTTTGCTGAACGAACAGGTAATCCAATAACGCTGGGGGAGCTAATCGGCGATGGCTTATCGGCGAATCCAGAACATCGTTGATACCAGCTAAGGTTCGAGAGTGATGGACTACACGTATGCCCCTACTGCTCAATGTAGCTGTGGCGCAAACTTATAAAAGAGGACCACTGCATCAAAGATAATCACCTTACGTCAATAAAGTCCAATACAATCGTCAGCCGAAGCTCACATGAGGAACAAACAACTTGAAGAGGCCCTTCGAAAGGTTGGCGCCCTGATGCTACTTTGCATCCGCGGGACAAGCTGAAGCCTGGGGAAGAATGTCTAAGAACGGACGCATTTCGTGCTTCCGTTCCGCGCAAATCGACGATCGCTGTCTGAGAGGTGCCTCGCAGAGGATAGTGTAGAAGAGCGGGTGCTGATCGTGGGTGACCAACAGGCTAGTGTCAGAGTTTCGTATTCGAGTAAAGGTTCCTGGAAAGAACATATATAGCGGTCTCAACATTGAATAAGATAAATTTGCAGCCTCATATCAAACCACCTGCGAAGCGGCTAAGAAGGATGCAGCGTCAGCATGGTCTGGTGTGAAAAATAACAAGGCTCGTACGTACGATTATGACCTGTATTCGCAAATGCTTCAAAACAAAACACGGTTATTTCGGCTGCTTGATGCTTGTCAAGAATCGTATTGGATGGCATGTGCATGGTTGATCAACATACCTCCCCACTGTACATAGAAGACTTGCACAGAGCGCATCGCATCATGGCATAGTCTTGTGAGCCAACCGTCAATTTGTACAACGAAAGGATATCGCGATGCTTCGTTGCGCAAGATTGTGAACGGAAAGGAAAATGTAATCATGATGTACGACACCTGTACGAGGTTGAAAAATATTCAAACCATATGTTCATAGATGAAACCGTCTTCCGAGTTTTGCGTTATCACAGACTAGAATGATTGAGAGCGTCAATATCAGCAACGATAAATTTGAATTCGCGTTTTGAAGAGTCGAAGAACAAAACCGTTTTTGTCTCTTGTTGTATAATGAACTTGGCGTTGTACCTGAGGCCCCCTGAATCTTGAGAGCGTCGTCCATTGATTTTTGGAAATGAGTGGGATCGGCGGCGGCGCTTCAAGGTCATAGCTAGTAGGCACCCCGAGTCGAGTTGACGATGACCAAGTTCAAGTTCATGATTGTATGATTATGTAATATTGCGACCTTATTACCACTGCCTGCCATTTGAATTTGAAGGAATTCCAGTGAAACTAGTGAGTTTTCAAAGGGAATAGGGACTTTAGAATAAACCATCAGTGAATAAAGCAGACGTCCTTATTGAACTGCATAAAAATAATGCAAAGAGTGAGCAGTGCAACACTGCAGTCTGCAATGATCAATCATTTGTTTTTGTGTGAGAAAAGCTGAGAAAAGATCTCAGGTGGCACAGTGCCCATCCGCAAACTTTGATGGCAGATGTGACCTTGGAACTTCGGAAGTGATTGGGATCTCTGAGACGCTACAGGTATGTTCCTTCCTTTTCTTGTAGAGGCGCATGATGCTAATATTCAAATATGGCCTGGCTCTTGATACAAACCTCCAGACACAAACAGTTTCCAGAAAACAACTTCGTGTACTACCCATCATCTCACCTTGCAATCTAAAATAACTCAGTGAGACTGATCCTCGCACCACTCTAGTTCTGTTTCTCACGTATCCCATCATTCTGCAGTCGTCTTGAGCACCATCACTCCTACATCCACAAGAACGCAAACGGCAACTCCGAGTCTCGGGGTACCATCCGTCTGAGGTGGGTCCAAAGGTCGAAAGCCACCTTGTCTTCGACAACGTGGCACTCTCTTGTCAGGTGGATCCCGATGCACCCGTCCTGAGCAAGGCGTTGATGAGGATTGTGAATGGAGTATGTGTAACGATTGCAGGCGCCTCAATAGTTGGTGGCATGAGTGCTTGAACGAGCTCACTTCAGGCATGGTCTCGGTGGGCATCAATGAGCTGCGTGTGACGGATATCAATTAACTTCGTGATCACGTTGACGTATATTTGATTCTATGGCCGAACTTAGCCCCGCGTCCAGACGAGGATTGATCAAACCTGTCAGCGGCACAAATGTTCCCCTGTGGAGATGGGAACTTACGGGGTCCTGGGTCCTTACAAGGTAGTTGGTCTATCACTTCTCATGCATATTTATAGTCCTGAAACACATGAACAGACCATATAATTAGTTGCCGGGCCAGTCACCATCTGATGAGCAAGGGATCACCAGTGCATATAAGATACAGGCATTGACGAGTAGTCCACAACGATCAAATGTCTCATCCATCCCTAACAGAATTCGATATCATCTTTGCTGGAGGTCAATATTAACATTTGTTTGTCGTGGACCATCTTGACCTCGTGTTTCGTGCAGGTGGTGCTACAGCTTGCGTCGTTGCAGGCCGCCTAGCTGCATGCGATTCCTCGCTAAAGATATTGATTCTGGAAGCGGGTGAACACACCCTTGACAAACCTGCTCATGTCCAACCTTACCAGTATCCGTTCCATATGGCCCCGACGAGCACGACACTCACATTCAACTTCGGAAATCCCTCTCCGCGTCTCAACGGACGTGCATTGATTGTTCCGTGTGGCCGGTCGGTCGGGGGAGGATCGACTATCAATTGTCTGTAGAATTTCTGCCAAAACGAACAGCGTGCTGATATATGGACAGTTGGGGCATACACTCGCGCACCTGCCTCCGATTATGATGATTGGGCAGTCGAAGGTTGGGAATCGAAGAATCTAATTCCTCTCATGAAGAAGGTCCTCGGATATGAGCTGACTATATATTTGCCATGCTGACTCTCGCATTTTATAGCTGGAGACATACGATGTGCAGCCTGGTCGTCCAACTCACGGGTACACGGGACCTATCAAAGTGTCCCCTGGCGGACACAAACTAGGTATCTGCGAAGAGTTCATCCGTGTTGGTATGACCTATCACAAGAGGCCATATTCCGATGACACCAACGATTTGGAGACGTGCAATACATACAGCGTGAGTCGTCTTATCTTACTTCCGTGCCTGCATCCGCTGATTGAAGCTGTATCAGCCATGGGCAAAGTGAGCATTCTCTCGACGTTCACTGTGGATTGAATTCATGCTTGAAAAGGTACATTGATGGTACCACTGGAAGGCGTTCCGACGCAGCCCACTGCTATGTCTACAACCAGGCTCAGAACCCGAACCTACAAGTCTGGGTTGGCAAGCGCGTGACGCGCGTCATCTTCGAGTGGGCGGTTCTCCTTACATCTATAACTAACTGTTGACACCTTTTCCTTTTCCGAACCACAGGGACAAACGTGCTGTAGGCATCGAGTTTACTAATGACCCTGTGTCTTGCCCAGATGCGGACCAGTCATTGACTACCGTGAAAGCTTCGAAGCTTGTTGTTGTTTCTGCCGGAGCATTCGGTTCCCCAGCCATTCTTGAGAGGTCTGGCATCGGTGCCGAGGCTGTGCTCAAGCGATGTGGCATCAAACCGCTTGTTAGCCTGCCTGGCGTTGGAGAAAACTACACAGGTAACATTTCATCCGTATATCAATGATCTTGCCTTACGGGGTATTAGATCACGATGTTGTCTTGGTTCCGTACTTGGCTGCTGACGAGGTAGTCACTATGGATCCACTCTGGCGTGGGGAGGAGAGCGCTACAAAAGGTGAGCATGGCCTCACTATGTGTTCGACACCTTTCAAAATATCCATCTTCAGATGCTCTCGCACAATGGACCAGTAATGGCAAATCACTCATTGCTTCGAAGTCTGTCAACTCACTGGTTACCATTATTGGTATATACTGAATAATATTTCAGTGGTGTTGATGCGAAAATCAAGTGGCGTCCTGACAGCGACGAGCTGAAGGCCATGGGCTCGGCCTTTCAACCGCGATGGAACGAGTTCTTCCGGGACCGCCCGGACAAGTGCGTTGCGATATTTTCCCTGATTGCGGGGTGTGTATATAATTCTTATTTCTTTGCTTTGATGTGAAATCTCACGATGACCAGATACATTGGACCTCTTTTCGGTACCATTCCTCCCCGTAATTACATGATGGCTGCCTATTTTACAGTAATCTTATCCACTTGTCGCTTGATTTTTCTGAACCTTTCAACAGCTGTACCCCGCATCTGCTGGAAGCGTGCATATCAAAATGGACGAAAATGGCAAGGAGGCACTCGATTTCACGACAGGGTTTTTGGACGAGTGAGTAGGCGCACTTCATTCCAGGTCATTGTATGACTGTTATTCTCATCCAGTCCATCTGATATTGTACCAATTAACTTCGCGTACAAAAAAATGCGCGAAATCTACCGACGCATGCCTTCCTACCGGGGCGAACTTGCTGAAGCCCATCCTATATTCCCAGAGGGAAGCGCTGCGGCTTGTGGAGAAGCGTCTGGACCAGTCGACCTAAATGCGCCTGATATCATTTATACTGCTGAAGACGACGCGGCCATTGAAAAATATCACCGTGACTGCGGTATGTGTTAACTATGCATTTCCGTCGTCTCGGTTACTTACTGCATCAAATCATAGTGCAAACAACTTGGCACTCGGTGCGTGCAGCTAAGATGGCTTGAAATGTGGTGCCTGATTCCTCTGTATGCAGCTCGGTACCTGCGCCATGAAACCGCGGGCGGAACAAGGAGTCGTCGACGCTCGGCTAAACGTGTATGGTGTCACGAACCTCAAGGTTGCCGATATGTCTATCGTGCCAAAAAATGTTGGCACGGTGAGTACTCGACCAGGTTAACTGACCTTTGGTCTAACTGTCTTTCAAGAACACGTATTCGACGGCGCTCCTCATCGGAGAGAAGGCTGCGATGATCATTGCTGAGGACTTGGGTATCGACATTGTTTAGCTCTAAAGCTTATTGACGAACAATAACACATGGAATCTACTAAGAAATTCAGATGATCCAGTTGCCAGGAAAACTTTTGGATGTTAGCTACTTACATGACCCAGTCTTAACAGCTGAAAGTCAGTGCAGAAAAATGCATTGAATCAACAAAGGAAGATACACTGTCAAATACCGAAAACCAACCTCACATTGGGGGAAGGATATATCAAACTGGCTTATCACCTGTTCGTGGTAGGGTTATGCATAATATAAGAACGCGAGTGCTCAGCCGTTGAATGAAACGACTGTATTCATGTACTGTACCTAAGAACGCGAGTGCTACGTATGTGTCAGCGACGTCCTACTCAAGTAAATACAGTACTCACCTCAGCCATTGAATGAAACAACTGAGGGAGAAAATAAGAGGCGAGTAATGCTAAGTATCTAATGTCCAAAACACTGACAAATAAATCTACCGAGGTTGCAATCATATCAATTATCGACACTCCCACTCGAACGAGGTAGTAGGCCGAGGGCCTTCGTAAATCTCTGATGCTTCTCCTTCGGCAATGCCTTCGTCATGATATCTGCGATCATGTCTCCTGTCGGACAATAGTCTACGACCGCCCACTTCTTCTCATTCACTGCGTCACACACATAATGGTATTTTTGCCCGATATGTTGCGTTCGGGCACAATATCCTGGATTCTTCGTGAGCGAGATGGATCCTTGGTTGTCTGCGAGCAAAAGTGTGGGTTTCAATTGCCTGTATCCTAACTCGTCCATTAGTTCCCGCAACCAAGCAATTTGTTGTGCTGCATTGGATAGTCCGATGTATTCAGCTTCGGTTGATGACAGTGCTACGAGTCCTTGCAGTTTGCTGCTCCAGGATATAGCTCCTCCACCCATCATGAATGCATAACCCGAAGTTGAACGTGATGTGTCCACATCCCTGCTCCAACTCGAGTCTGAGTAGCCATAGAACACGAGTGCGTTTTCCTGCTTTCGGACCGGTGAGAATGTTAATGCAAGATCTCTTGTACCACGGAGGTAACGCAAGATGCGCTTCGCTGCAACCCAGTGGACTTGTCCAGGATTAGTGCTATAGCGTGCTAGTGCTCCCACTGCATAGCAGATGTCCGGACGTGTTGCGACCATGGCATACATCAACGAACCGACAATGTTTTTGTATGGTTTGTCTTGCATTTCTCGCCATTCGTCTGACCCATACTCCGGACATTGCGTGGAAGATAGCACTAGACTGGGGTCCATTGGGACCGCCACGGGTTTGCAATCCTTGAGTCCGTATTTCTCGAGCATTTTTGTGATGTATTGCCGCTGCGTGTCATATTCCATATATTAACGCTTCTCATCCGGATCTTCGGATCCTAGATCCGGTCCGGTCCGATGCTCAGATCCGCTTCAGATCCGATATATGATATACGATAAGCTTCTTAATTCATTTCCTGTTCATATAATGTTATCACAGCCTTTCCTGCTTTCGGTAATTCCTTGTTACCGGCTTCTCAGTATTCCTTAATTTCCGGTTATGTCTTCCTTGATCCGTCTTCCTTGTGATTAACTCCCGGCTATGTTATTCCATCCGTTTACTTGTGATTTCCTTTCGGTTTCCGGTTGTTTAACGATAGACTTTGCTTATGCTTCGTACATAGCCTTGAGACTTAGGCTTCTAGTATATAAACTCCTGTACTTACATTGTAGCACCTCAGTTCGAATATCATCTTAGATTGTCCTCTCTCCATCTTCCGGACTTGAGTACTTGTTAAACTCTAGTCACCATCTGAGACTTACGGATTGTATCCGATAGTCTATATCCTCGGCTCTATCTTAGGATAGTCTTACTCTGTTGGTTTCTAGTCCGGACGCGTCCGGATTAGCCTTACTCGTCTTTCCGTTATCCGGATAACCTTCGGATATACATAAGTTGTCCGGATAACCTTCGGATATACATAAGTTGTCCGGATAACCTTCGGATATACATAAGTTGTCCGGATAACCTTCGGATATACATAAGTTGTCCGGATAACCTTCGGATATACATAAGTTGTCCGGATAACCTTCGGATATACATAAGTTGTCCGGATAACCTTCGGATATACATAAGTAGTCCGGATAACCTTCGGATATTCATACGTTGTCTGGATAACCTCCGGATACGTCTACGATATACGTTCGGACCTTCGGATCCAGCACAATAGTACTTCTGAAATACAAGGGCAATACTCGGGAAAGGGGCACAGCGTACGAGCTGAGGCCAAAGCCCTTCGGATCCGTTAACCCGAGCCTGAGTATGACCTTAACACTGCGACAGACTGATGGTTCCTTTAGTCCAATCACAAATGATCTCAATGCCCAACAGGTGCTTCGCTTCACCGAGGTCATGCATCTTGAAGAGTCTCCGTAGGTTTCTCTTCATCTTCTCCGTGAATTTCAGGCCCTTGGCCGCGACGAGTAGATCATCAACATAAATGGCTAGAAAGCAAACTCTCCTGTTTTTGTCATGGTAAAGGTAGATGCAGTGTTCTGAACTGATTCGCACAAAGCCTATCTTTACCAGGGCATTGTGGAGTGTGACATTCCACACATATCCTGATTGTGGCAATCCGTACAGCGCGCGGTCAAGAGCCCAAACATGGCCTGGCGGACAGTCAACACCATCTGGTGGCATCACATACACCTCCTCCTCGAGCTCTCCATTGAGGTAAGCTGTCGATACGTCCAATTGGTGCAGTTCTAAATCCTCCTCAGCTGCAATGTCAGCAATCACCCATACTACGTCCATTCCGAGTGTAGGGGAGTAGCTCTCCTTATAGTCGACCCCCTTTTTTTGATTAAACCCCTGTGCAACCAGACGTAACTTGTAACGCTCAATTCCACTGTCAGCATTGACTTTGATGCGCATCACTGGTCTTATGCCAATGACCTTCGCATTTTTCGGCCGTGGTACCACTCTGAACACCTTTTTCTCTGCAAGAGATGCTAGTTCTTCATCTAGTGCAGCCTTCCATTGCGTTGCATCTGGTCCGCTAAATGTGTCATTGAGGTTCCTTGGCGTGTCCGCTGCCTTGGGCGCACTTTCGGCAAATGCAGCGAACTGGCAGTAGACGGAATTGGATGTCGCTGTCTTGTTACTTAAGGGTCTTATATAGAACGCGTGTATAGAGACAGCACAACTATACAGGATAAGACTTCTTGCCAGTCCTTAAGTACACGGTCTACGACTTTTCTAGTTTTCGTGGTAGATAACGTGCTAGTTCTTTGGGAGGAATTACCTTTTCTTTTTACAACAACCTAATAGACACGAAAGATGATAAAACGAAGTTACTCACGGTAGTATACGATAAACGATAATGAAATCTGGTAGGTATGTTTCACCCTAGTAGGTCGTGTTTCAACCTATGAAAGTCTGTTTCAACTTTGACGAGTCTCCCTTGACGTGAAAGGGAGAGTTTACGAATGTACAAGTAAAGCTTAGAATAGATGAATGATTTGTTGTATAGACACTCTCAAATTAGTGCTGTACAACCTTAGAAAAGATGAACGAGTTATTGTATAGACACTCTCAAATTAGTGCTGTACAATTTTAGAATAGAGAAACGATTGTTGTATAGACACTCTCAAATTAGTGCTGTACAACCTTAGAATAGAAAGAGTTACCTTACTGTATAATCTACTCTCAGAGTTTAGTAGTATACAGTCAAAGGCTTATGTAATCGATGTTGTCTTCAAGGCAATCACACAGGGCCTGCACTTGTCTTACGTAATCTCACACAGTATTGAGATAGAAGGCTTCAAGTGGGAAGAACTTCTAAGTGGGAAGAACTTTTTTGCTCAGGTGTAAAATGGGCTCCTTTTATACCTTTTGGGAGGCCAGATTACTAAGCATGATTCAGCACTGGATTGGTAAGAAACCAGGTGTTGAGTCAGCTTGATTACTAATTTACATGGTAGTATTACAAATACAGATGAGTAAATGGCATGAGTCATCACATGGATTGGTAAGAAAACCAGGCCATTTGGTGTGTTGAGTCATCCTGTTTACTAATGTCTTACAAATACAACTGTAAGTCTTACAAAGCATGACGAATCATGACAAAACATGATGAGTCAAGCAGGAAATCCTTACAAATCAGAATTTTCCCAGTCACATGACATGCTTACAAACATGCTCAGAAGGTTGTGGGAAAATCAGGTGGTTGAAATAGCCTAGAAAAATAGAAAGAGACTGAAACAAATGTAAACAAACAGAGATACGCGAGATACAAATACAAATACACAGAATAAGAATACAGTAGAAACTGAGACTGTAAGCTAACGAGTCAAGGAAAAATGGTAGAGTAACTTTGTGAAAGGTGTAGTATGGTGTATCATACCTTCCTTATCACCTCATATACGTATACGGTATGGTATGGAGTTCATACCATGCATGACATCGCGTTGTCTTCGATGTCAGATGACAGTTCAGTCAATGGGCTTTCTGGTAGGTCTGTCCTTGTGGAAGGTGCTGATGTGTCAACAACGGCCACACTTGGCTTTTGCGGCTGATTGACTGGTGGCTTGGGTGGTACAGTTTTCTGCGCTATCACCAGTTGGGGGACACGAGGTGGTGGTTTGATGTTTCGACGGCCTCGTCTTTGTGCAATTGGCACTTCTTCGGCTGGGGGTGGTGAGCAATCTCTCACATTTGACATTGCTAATTCGTTTTCGAGCTTCACAGCAACAGTATGGTCCTCTTCTGAAAACATGGATTTGGAATCACCAGTGGGCAACACCGTTTTTGGGTCAGCTGTGGTCCGAGGTGATCTTTCTGTGTCTGGTAATGCCTGCTCCCACTCAATTGGTTCAGCATTGTCACACTGCAGTTCTGGTGCTGTTCCTGGCGCTTCATCAAAAACGACATGTCTGGACTTGAACATTTTCCGGGTCGCAACATCAAGGAGAGTATAGGCCTTGGATGCATACTCATATCCGAGAAGGACACATCTGCGGGCATGAGGATCCAGCTTGGATCGTTGGTCCTTTGGTACCAATGCATAGGCTCTGCATCTGAAGGGCCGTAGTCCTGAAGAATTCACTCTCCAGCCAGTGAGTACTTCAAAGGGGGTTTGACCGTCAATTCCAGAAGCTGGACTGTGTGCGATTAGATAGGTTGCAGTGCAAAAAGCATGTGTCCAGTAGGTTTTCGGCAACTGTGAATCAATCAACATGGCCAGTGCACGATTGACAATGGTTTGATTCATTCGTTCGGCGGGTCCGTTTTGCTCAGGGGTATCAGGTGCCGTTGTCTGGTGCAGGATCCCAGATAACTGGAGGTGTCCTTGGAATTCGTGTGAGATGTACTCTCCACCATTGTCTGTGCGGAATATGCGAACCCAGTTCTGCGAGAATTCTATTTGCTGCAGTCGTGCATTGAGGAGTGGTTCTATTGCACCCTGCCATTCCTTGAACTTCTCCAAGGCTTCACTCTTTTGCCTCATGAAGAAGATCCAAGGGTAACGAGTGTGGTCATCTATGAACGTGATCCAATATCGATATCCTTCTGGTGATTGTGGTGTAATGGGACCTCCGACATCAGAATGGATGAGGGCAAGTGGTGCGAGGGCCGATTCACGCTCGTGTTTGAACGGAAGTTTCTTCATTTTCGCTCTGACACAACTTTCACAGAAAGTTTCCTTTCCAGTGACTCCATCTATTCCCTTCAGGTACCCTTTGGACACCATTCGTCTGATGCTGTCATGATTGAGATGACCAAGACGTCTGTGCAGGACATTTATGTCAGTTGCGAGGTGAGTCGACTCGTGTAGCTTTGAAACTTCAGTTATTGGTTCTGAGACAAGGTGATAGAGATTGTTGCGCCCCTCGCCCTCTGCAACAACTTGGTTACTTTTTCGATCATGTATCTGGCACAAGGACCCATCAAATGTTACACGGTTGTGACGTGCGAGTCGTTTTACTGACAGGAGTGTGACTGCAAGGTCAGGTGCATATAGGACATCATCAATGATGAGGTGGCATCGCTCTCCATTCAGGTGTTGCACACATTGTATTGACCCAAGACCTGTTGCATTGATAGTCGAGTCGTCACCGAGGTGGATCACAATTGGCTTTCGCAGTTTTCGGAATGTGGATTCGACAAACCATGACCTGCGCAGTGTCATGTGACGGGAGCAACCAGAGTCAATGAGGATATCCTTTGATTGTCGAGTGGTGTTGGTAGCTGCAGCAGTCATTGACATATACAATTGAACACGGTTCATTAAAGCCTTCGTGACATATACACGTTGTGAATTATTACGGCGGTGCTTTGTATTCGCATGCTGTGCTTTCTCGCTCCTACTCCGAGTTTCAACAGTATCCAAGTCTGTTCCGTCTGAATCCAAGTCTGAACCTGTATCTGCTTTATTAGCCTTAGTCTTTGATCCAGACTTCTCTTGTTCTCGAGGTTTGTGCTTCCGCTTTTTGCGCTCTTTCTTCATCTCCTTGAGATCCTGACAGTCCTTCGTGGCATGGCCCTGCAACTCATGATATTCGCAATATTGGCCCTGGCTGCTTGCACCATTGGTGCGCGCATCAGTTATGAGTGCAGACGAGGGTTCTGATGAGTTGGCGTTGATAAGTAATGACTGCGAGAGAAGTCGAGTGGATACGATCTCGAAGGTGAGTGATGAGTTGGCAGGTAGTGACTGCAATAAGGAAGTTGTGAATGTGTCCCAGATTGGTGTAGATGGCAATGATGTCAATACGAGGAAAGCTTGCATTTCATCGCTGATTGCCTTCCCCATTGCTGTGAGCTTGCGGTTATCAGCTGAGAATGTAGCAATGTGCTCTTCCATCGACGAGGAGTCATTGAACTTCCGTTTCATCATACCCTTGAGCGTGAAGAATGCATTCAGCCCTGGGTTAGTGCCTTGATGCACCTTCTCGAGTTTCTCCCATGCGGCTTTAGCAGAAGTCTGGTCTGCAATGAGATCCAGTTTCTCATTGCTAACATATTCGATGATGATACCGAGAGCCTTGTCATTCCGAATCTTCCAGGTGTCGGAGGGGACAGATGTAGCTGAAGAGGTGGTGGATGGAATTGCGGTACTTATCAATGTGGACACAGCAGTGGAGGCAGCAGGTGATGTTGAGCTGGCTTGCGGTGCTGATGGGTCAGGGTCTTCTCCAGAGACAGTGCCCCAGACCTTTTCCCGCTGCAACTTTCCTCGGATTCAGATCTTCCAGGTTGGATAGTTATGTTCGGACAGGATGGGGACATTGGTCGTCACTGACTCAGCGCCCATCGCAGGTTTGTGGAAGGTCGTTCGGTGTCAATTACCTATTAGACTTGAGCGGCCTCAGGGCTCATAACCTAAGAACACGAGTGCTCAGCCGTTGAATGAAACGACTGTATTCATGTACTGTACCTAAGAACGCGAGTGCTACGTACATGTCAGCGACGTCCTACTCAAGTAAATACAGTACTCACCTCAGCCATTGAATGAAACAACTGAGGGAGAAAATAAGAGGCGAGTAATGCTAAGTATCTAATGTCCAAAACACTGACAAATAAATCTACCGAGGTCGCAATCATATCAATTATCAACATAATAATGGCTGATTAGACACAAGCCGTTATGTATGGTTGACGCTCATCCCTCGTCATGATGCATAAAGCATTTTCATGCGGGATAAAGTATCTTCGCGAATTAATTTACTGGAACAAGACCATCGTAATCAAGAGCTATAAAGATCAAATTGATTATTTGAGACAAACGGAAAAGGCAGGAGGCTCACTCCTTGTAGCAGTGCTTCCAGCGTGTCCCATGTGCCATGCGGCTCAAATCAAGCTCTGGACCTCTAGGTAACACAAAAGCAGTCCAAATATTATAAAATGATTTTCGGGAAGCAGGTGGTACCCAGAATAGGAGCCGACGATTGGGTCCCATCATCCATCCATCGTCTTCCAGAAGAGCGAACATCAACCTGCGTTCATCATGGGGGGCGCCTGCGAGTAGCTCAGTGGTGTTACGCAGTGCATGAGTCGAGTTTGATGAGAAGGAAATGAAGTCATCGTTCGTAGTGTTGGGTGTCGGAATGACCGCCGTTGGATGTGGGATGCAACTGCCATGTGGGAAGGATGATGAGCAGTCTTCTTCGGCGTGATCGTGCAACGACTTCCCAATCGCTGCATACCAGACTCGGACAGTCCCATCTTGTGGTGAACAAGAAATGATGCGAGTCCCATTCGGAGAGAACGAGACTGAGCTGACCCAATTATTGTGCCCTCGTAAGGGTTGACCGATTGGCTTCCCTGTCATTGCATCCCACAGCCGCACTGTCTTATCGTCTGAACCAGACACTATACGAGTCCCATCCTGCGAGAACGAAACAGATCCGACCCAATCAGTATGCCCCTCTAAGGGCTTACCTACTGGCTGCCCCGTTCTTACATCCCACAGCCGGATAGTCTGATCACCTGAACCAGAAACGATGCGAGTCCCATCTGGAGAGAACGAGACTGAGTTGACCCAATCAGTGTGCCCCACCAAGGGCTCACCAACTGGCTGCCCTGTCGCTGCATCCCAGAGCCAGATAGTCTTATCCTGAGAACCAGTTGCAATGCAAGTTCCATTTGGCGAGAACGAGACTGACACAACACGATTATTGTGCCCCCTCAAGGGCTCGCCAACTGGCTGTCCAGTTCCTACATCCCACAACCTGACAGTCTCATCGTCCGAACCAGAAACGAGGCGAGTCCCATCCGGCGAGAACGAGACTGAGTTCACCGCACCAGTGTGCCCGCGGAAAGGCTCACCTACTAACTGCCCTGTCCCTAAATCCCACAGCCGGACAGTCATATCCGCAGAACAAGTTGTGATGCGAGTCCCATCCGGAGAGAACGAGATTGAGTGGACCACTTCAGTGTGCCCCAGTAAGGGGTCACCAACTGGGCGCCCTGTCGCTGCATCCAACAGCTGGACAGTGCCATCCATAGAACCAGTCGCGAAGCAGGTCCCAAACGGCGATAGCGAGACTGATGTAATTGAATTAGTGAGTCCTCGTAAGGGCTCACCGACTGGCTGCCATGTAGCTGCATCCCACACTCGGACAGTGCGATCAGACGAACCAGACACGATGCGAGTCCCATCCGGAGAGAACGAGACTGAGTAGACAGATCCAGTGTGCCCCAGCAAGGGCTCACCGACTGCATGTCCTGTTGCTGCATCCCACACCCGCACAGTGCTATCCTTTGAACCTGTCACGATGCGACTTCCGTCCAGCGAGAACGAAACTGACCAAACATAACTAGTGTGGCCCTCCAAGGGCTCACAGATAGGCTTCCCCACCGCTACATCCCACAACCGAACAGTCCCATCTTCCGAGCCAGATGCGATGCGAGTCCCGTCCGGAGAGAACGAGACTGATCTGACCAGATCAGTGTGCCCTTCCAAGGGCTTACCGATTAGCTGCCCTGTCGCGACTTCCCACAGCCGGACAGTCTCATCACTTGAACCAGAAACGATGCGAGTCTCATCCGGCGAGAACGACACCGAGTTAACACTGAAAGTATGCCCCCGTAAGGGTTCACCAACTGGCTGCCGCGTTGCTGCATTCCACAGCCGCGCTGTCTTATCCCTCGAACCTGTCACGATGCGAGATCCGCTCGGCGAGAACGCGACCGAGTTTACCGAATCAGTATGCCCCAATAAGGGTTCACCAATGGGCTGCCGCGTTGCTACATCCCACAGCCGCACGGTCATATCACACGAGCCAGACACGATGCGTGTCCCATCCGGCGAGAAAGAAACCGAGGTAACTGAAGAAGTGTGCCCCAGCAAGGGCTCGCCTACTGGCTGCCCAGTCGCTGCATCCCATAGCCGCACAGTCCAATCATTCGATCCGGTCGCAATGCGAGTCCCATCCGGCGAGAACGCAACAGAGTTGACACCGCCGGTGTGTCCGCTGATCACGGTCTGAACAGCCGTCCAGTCGTTATCACGTCCAGATGCCACACGAAGACAGTTCGGAAACCGTGCAGAAAACGTTTTGGATAGCGCAGAGTTGACGGGAGAGAATGGCAGTGCTGATACATAGAGATGAGGTGTGCTGTACAAGATCATGCCGCCGAAGATTTAGATGAATCTCTGCACGTCCATTGCAGCGGACGAGACATCTTCATATCCGGTGTGACCCTGCAATTGCGATTGTGCGTGAGTATGAGATCCGAGCACAATAAGCGTGTGCTTACCTTCAACCACTTCGCAACAAGCGGAAGGGCGGGGACTGCACCGCTGAGTGCATTGAGAAGGCCGAGCACCTCGAGCCAGAAGAACAGTCGCTCATGCTCGAAGAATGAGCTTATTTCTTTAGCGAGCTCTGGATCGAAGTGAGTTGCTTGTACATGGGGAGGCCAAAACCGACAGGCATAGGATAGGTGTGGGGAGATGCATCTTTCAACTCGTTCTCGCAGCCCGAAATCTTCGGAATTGGGGAGATACGATGATTTTAAATCGCAGATATTGAAGGAAAGTTCGTGTTGCATCACTCGAAGTGATGCGAAAGCAAGGTCTCGTTGTACTTTTGACACGTCGACGAAAAACTCTCCGCTGTGTGGTTGGTCTGTCAGGAAATTGCGGAAAGATACATGCAGGGGTCGGATCGTGGTGGATGAGTTGGTGGTCCCGCTGAGGAGGGATCCCATATGGTCTACCATGACCTCCACTTTATGACGATCACTTTCGAAGTGGCTTCGCATGGCATTCAGGGAATTCAGTGAGAAGGGTTCGGCTGTGCCAAGAATTTGTCCCATCACGGAATGAAACGTCGCTAGTTGTTTTTGTTGAAACCCGGAGTTTGTGTGTTTATCCTTTCCCATGATCTCTGTAAGAATGAAGTCATACATATCGTACAACAAGTGCTCCCGTTCAACAGGATCGCGGGACACCATAACACTGAAGGACTCTTCGGAAGATAAGCCAGGAGGGGGTGCTTCAATGGATTCGCAAGCAAGACGTGCCCACTCGAAAAGGCCGTCAGCTTTCTTGGCGAGGGCTGTAAACTCATCACTCCCAAAATGCGACAGCCCTTCTAGCTTCTTCGACACGTAAGCGTAGATATCGTGTTCCGCATCTTCTGGTGGAATGTCATCCATGGAAATCCTTCGGATGTGTTGCGCGCCTGCAAACGCACTCTGAATGTCGCGAAGCGGGCGTGAGGTGACGATGAACCGAAAGTTTTTTGGGAGCTCTGTGATTCGAGGAACAGAGCTCTGAATTTTACCGGAAAGAATGCGAAGAAGGTCGCATCGCGTCTTGGCTGCGCCACTCTCGTCCAATGCATCGATCACGATCACGACAGGGCCTGCGGTTGATTCTGAGAGCTTCTGTAGTGGTTCCACCAGCAGCTTCTGCCACTGCTGGATGATATCGGCTGTAGTCTTGAGCGCACTGGCATGCTGAACTGTATCTGCCAGCGCTCGCCTCGCCCGCGATGGTTGAAAAAATCTTCTCATGACGACGGTCAGCTTCTCGATCTCGATCGAAGCAATAACATGAACCAAGCCCTCCCGCATCGCTGAACCAGTTAGCAATCGTGTGGGCGATGGCTGATTTGCCTTTGCCTGCAGGACCAGATAGCCACAGCACGCGTGGAACGTCATCTCCGATGCTGTTGACCCAGTCTGTGATCTCGGAGAGGATTTTTGTGCGCGTCCCTTGGAGGCACTGTTTCCTGGTGTCTAGCCCGGCGCCCGCTGCACGGGTTATACCACTGAGGTCCAGCAGTTCGCCTGAAGAGGAATGAGTGGCTGTTGTGTCAGAAGTAAGGATAATCCTTACCTGTACGGTAGGTATAGATGGCTACGTCCCGGGTAACTTGGTTCCGGAAGTTCTGCATAAGCGCATCCAACACATCGTTGAACCGTTTGATTTCATTATTTGTTTCAGCGAGGATGTCTTTTCCGAGTCTCTTCCCTGGTACAATAGCAGAAAACTGAGTACGTGGAACGTGCAGCAGCTTGAAGACTCACAGAAGCTCTTAGTCTCTGAATAATCTCTGATGAAGCGAGCGCATCCAAGAGTCTGCTGAGAGATCTGTCCGAGGATGCTGCGCATCGATGAAATTTGGCTGAGCGTGTCGTCCTGTATCATGAAGCCATAAACTTGATCCAACTTGTCGACGAGGCTATGCACTGCTTGGTCGCGATCTGATTGGGCGATGACTATCTACACAGATGACTCCTAAGCGAGTAATAGAAATGAGATATGAACTGAACATACTTTTGATGCACAAGACAAGACGCCCAGTGCAATCTTTGCATATGGATGTACCTGCGAAACGAAATTAGCTCGGCTCCAATCAAGAGGAACGGGCCCGTACATCCGCGAGCTTGCCAATAATGTTGTCGAATATCCTGAGGGGTTGAAGATATGTGTCCTGGAAATTATATGCGTCCTCCAGATCCGCTGGAGCATTTTGGGCAGCGGATAATCCAGATCTCAGAGGCCCCGAAAGTAGATTCATGCCTTTGACAGCCTCTTTGGCGTCTCGAAGTACCGATTGCGGATCAGCACCTTGTTCCACACCAGAAGCATCCTGAACCTGGACGACCAACCGAATTTATGGAGAGTGCATAGACTGAGAGCCTCAGAGGTGACCTACCTCGATATTCGGAACCAATGAGGCATCTTCACGATCGGCGTTTGGGAGAACGGGTGGCGGCTGCGTGAGCTCGAGCGCTTGTGCATGATATCAGCCTAATCCCAATAAAACCCGGTATCTCGACTTACAGAAATCTTTGTCGTTAAACCATCCTTGACCTTCATCAAAAACCGACAAACTTTGTTTCGTAGTTGAACGTTCCTGGACAGACGGGGCAACAGAGTCAGCGTTTGAGAGTGTGATAGATAGATAAGCAATGGACAGAAACCACGTACCACGCGTCCACGAGTGACTGAGCTTGAGTCCCTCGATTGATTGTTGTTGCTCATGGCGAATAGTTGAGGATCAGTTTGAAGACAGGAAGAAGCCGTGGGTTGGGTGGCAGCGTTGTTTACATAAATATTATATCAGGTCATGCCCTTGATCGCAAGACTCGATATTTTGAAAGTCAAGCTGGCGGCTCGGAAACAGAGGCAGAGGCAATGTTATACAACGCACGCGCGCAACTTGACCGGTAAAGCGCTACCCAGGCAAACCGTTTAGATGAGGAGCCTGATGACAGTGGAATGCTTAGAGGTGACGTGTTTACCGCCGGGGAGGAGAATATCGTTGGGGTTGATGATCTAGATCTTGCATTTGGAGAGGCGAAAACGACGTTATGGAGGTGCGTGGTATATCAATAAGGAGAAGTCATTTTTTGAACCTGTTCTTGTCAACAACAACTTGAAGGTACCCAGTGAGGCCTGAGGCCTAATCAAGGGTCCATGGAGATTCTTACGGTACGCTGAGTTCTGTCGATGTGGTGTACTGCCGCAATTTCATATACTGAGAACACGTGCAGCACTGACAGTGTTATGTTGGGAAACAACCTGGCTGAGTTGTTGAACTTGCATTGCACAGGGCCAAATTCGAAATTTAACGCCCAAGTTGCAACAGGTTGCAACTGATATCAGTCACCTTCGCGATCATGTTGTTGTATGTGTGGTTCTATGACTGAACTTAACCCCGCATCCAGACAAAGATTGATCAAATAACAGTCTTCCGGCACAACTGTTCCTCTCTGGAGAAGGGAATATCCGGGATTCTGGATCCGTTGGTCTACTTCTTATGCATTTTAGTCCTGAAATGCATGAACAGACCATATAAGTGGTTGCCGAGCCAGTCACCCATCTGATGAGCAAGGGATCACCCGTGCATATAAGATACAGGCATTGACGAGTAGTCTACAACGATCCAATGTCTCACCCATCCCTAACAGAATTCGATATCATCTTTGCTGGAGGTCAATATTGATATCTTTTGTCGTGGATCATCTTAATTTCGTGGTTCGCGCAGGTGGTTCTACAGCTTGTGTCGTGGCAGGCCGCCTAGCTGCATGTGATTCCTCGCTAAAGATATTGATTTTGGAAGCGGGTGAACACACCCTTGACAAACCTGCTCATGTTCAACTTTACCAGTATCCGTTCCATACGGCCCCGACGAGCACGACACACACATTCCATTTCGGAAATCCCTCTCCGCGTCTCAACGGACGTGCATTGGTTGTTTCGTGTGGTCGATCGGTCGGGGGAGCATCGACTATCAATTGTCTGTAGAATTTCTGTCAAAACGAACAGCGTGCTGAGATATGGACAGTTGGGGCATACACTCGAGCACCTGCCTCCGATTATGATGATTGGGCAGTCGAAGGTTGGGAATCGAAGAATCTAATTCCTCTCATGAAGAAGGTCCTCGGATGAGCTGACTATATTATGATATTTACCATGCTGACTCTCACATTCTATAGCTGGAGACATACGATGTGCAGCCTGGTCGTCCAACTCACGGATACACGGGACCTGTCAAAGTGTCCCCTGGCGGACACAAACTAGATATCTGCGAAGAGTTCATCCGTGTTGGTATGACCTATCACAAGAGGCCATATTCCGACGACACCGACGATTTAGAGACGTGCAATACATACAGCGTGAGTCGCCTGATCTTACTTCCGTGCCTGCATCCGCTGATTGAAGCTGTATCAGCCATGGGCAAAGTGAGCATTCTCTCGACGTTCACTGTGGATTGGATTTATGCTTGAAAAGGTACATTGATGGTACCACTGGAAGGCGTTCCGACGCAGCCCACTGCTATGTCTACAACCAGGCTCAGAACCCGAACTTACAAGTGTGGGTTGGCAAGCGCGTGACGCGCGTTATCTTCGAGTGGGTAGTTCTCATTGCATCTATAACCAACTGTTGACACCTTTTCCTTTTCCGAACCACAGGGACAAACGTGCTGTAGGCATCGAGTTTACTAATGACCCTGTGTCTTGCCCAGATGCGGACCAGTCACGGTCATTGACTACCGTGAAAGCTTCGAAGCTTGTTGTTGTTTCTGCCGGAGCAGTTCGGTTCCCCAGCCATTCTCGAGAGGATCTGGCATCGGTGCCGAGGCAGTGCTCGAGCGACGCGGCACTAAACCCATTATCAGCCTGCCTGGCGTTGGAGAAAACTACATGGGTAAATTTTCATCTTTATATCAATGATCTTGCCTTACGGGTATTAGATCACTAATGTCGTCTTGGTTCCGTACTTGGCTGCTGACGAGGTAGTCACTATGGATCCACTCTGGCGTGGGGAGGAGAGCGCTACAAAAGGTGAGCGTGGCCTCACTATGTGTTCGACACCTTTCAAAATATCCATCTTCAGATGCTCTCGCACAATGGACCAGTAATGGCAAATCACTCATTGCTTCGAAGTCTGTCAACTCACTGGTTATCATTACTGATATAAACTGAATCATATTTCAGTGGTATTGATGCGAAAATCAAGTGGCGTCCTGACAGCGACGAGCTGATGACCATGGGTTCTGCCTTTCAACCGCGATGGAACGAGTTCTTCCGGGACCGCCCGGACAAGTGCGTTGCGATATTTTCCCTGGTTGCGGGGTGTGTATACATTTCTTATTTCTTTGCTTTGATGTGAAAGCTCACGATGACCAGATACATTGGACCATCTTTTCGGTACCCTTCCTCCCCGTAATTACATGATGGCTGCCTATTTTACAGTAATCTTATCCACTTGTCGCTTGATTTTTCTGAACCTTTTAACTAGCTGTACCCCGCATCTGCTGGAAGCGTGCACTATCAAAATGGACGAAAATGGCAAGGAGGCACTCGATTTCACGACAGGGTTTTTGGACGAGTGAGTAGGCGCACTTCATTCCAGGTCATTGTATGACTATTATTCATCCAGTCCATCCGATATTGTACCACTGAACTTCGCGTATAAAAAAACTGCGCGAAATCTACCGACGCATGCCTTCCTACAGAGGTGAACTTGCTGACGCACATCCTAAATTCCCAGAGGGAAGCGCTGCGGCTTGTGGAGAAGCGTCTGGACCAGTCGACCTAAATGCGCCTGATATCATTTATACTGCTGAAGACGACGTGGCCATCGAGAAATATCACCGTGACTGCGGTATGTGTTAGCTTTGCATTTCCGTCGTCTCGATTACTTACTGCATCGAATCATAGTGCAAACAACTTGGCACTCGGTGCGTGCAGCTAAGATGGCTTGAAATGTGGTGCCTGATTCCTCTGTATGCAGCTCGGTACCTGCGCCATGAAACCGCGGGCGGAACAAGGAGTCGTCGACGCTCGGCTAAACGTGTATGGTGTCACGAACCTCAAGGTCGCCGATTTGTCTATTGCGCCAAAAAATGTTGGCACGGTGAGTACTCGACCAGGTTAACTGACCTTTGGTCTAACTGTCTTTCAAGAACACGTATTCGACGGCGCTCCTCATCGGAGAGAAGGCTGCGATGATCATTGCCGAGGACTTGGGTATCGGCAATATTTAGCTCTGAAGCTTATCGACAGAAAATAGCACAAGGACTCTACTAAGAAAATCAGATGGTTCAGTTGCCAGGAATACCCTTAGTTACTCACATGATGTAGTCTTAACAGCTGGGTGTTAGACCCAATTAACGCATTGAATCAACAAAGCAAAACTGCAACTGGGATTCTTCGACCTAGCTCGGTAAGAAATCCAGAGTTGTGACGGCGTCCTCGTGTCCCGAAATTAAGAGCGCATCCTTGCAGATGTGCCTCGGGCATATTCCCTCCAATTTTAACGGGCCTGGTGCCTACACAATTGCCTTGTGTTCGTGCCTTGAGCGTATTTGCTTTCATTGATGCCAACGAGGTACCTAGTCACACGCCTTTGTTCACAATGCGCAGCGTGCCCACGCCCATCGCACAACTCCATTAGCACTGATGTGACGTGTACTGGCTCCTTCGTCAACGCTGCGGGAAGGTAGCTTATCTTGTGTGATCAACGATAGCGCAGTGGTTGAATGAATGATTTTAATGTGATCTTGCACTCTTCATGGTCAAATTGTCCGTTCGTCGGATGTGACTTTAATTGCCACCTAAAACTGTCATTAGCAGTAGATGCTCTGTAAGCAAGACCTTTGAACTGATCTTAATAATTACATCGTAAAGATAGCTCAACCGCACTTGCCGCATAGCTTTGTGACAATTCTTGATCGAAGAAGACGCGATAAGCTGAAAGTAGGACTCCGCCGATGTAAATGGTGTGGAACCTTTGGCGCTTGCAAGGAGATTGGACATCCACTCCCAAAAACACTAAGCTATGATGTGGCAAAGCGTGAGTGAGCAGTCTGTTCAAAAGTCAGCTGGACGCAGAATTGCTTATGAGAACATAGTCCTGGCCTGATCGCTTCTACGGAAAGCAACAAGTAGATGTCTCACCTATCTTAATTCCTGATCAATCTGAAGGACATCATCTAAGAGAACGAGTGGTGTGTCCATTTTATCCTCATAGAAGACTCGGAAGTGGGCTTTCGCATGCTTACGAAGCGCATCGACTCGTCAATAGGGATGCAGTATTAGGAGCCCAGTTGGAACAGATGATAATTCTGAGGGCCTCGTCCCGGTGAAATGCTCCATGAAGAGGCTACTGAGATGCTCCCTCAGCCTCCTCGATCGCACTATGGACCACGACATACACCAGACTGCGTCGCTCACGCAAGGGGAAGCGCATGAGTTCGTTGATGGGCCTCGCACGGAGACTGCTGGCTGTGGCAGCACATGCACTGCTAGCATTCTCTTAGGAAGGGTATAATTAGACTGCAGGTAGCCGCAGGTCTTGTGGTTTGACTAGGGTAGACTGGGTAGTACAGCAACTGACGTGGGAGTCCGACTTGAGTCCGACGGTCACGGCGGGATATAAAGTTGTAGCGCTGAAATTAGAATCTCACGCAGCATCTCATCGCTCTGTACCACCGACGTCAACTTTCAGCCAGTGAAACGTTCGAACTCCTTGGTAACCCTCAGGTTTCTGTATACAGGAACCTGGAAGTGAGTAAGAAAATGGACGAGGTGAGCTTGGTTGGATTTGGGATCTGCAGTTTCTAGTAACTTTCTTGAGAGACATTTAAACATGCCATCGATGCCAGTAGCAAAGTCGAACTCGAAAACTGGATACTGAAGCGGCCGTTCACAGTTCATGGTGTCATGTCCACGGATAACACATAAACTCTCCTTCACCAACTCACCGTCACGCTCACACCGCTGATTGAAGCGTTTTTCCTCAAGTCTTCGCCTCTCTTGTGTTTCGACATACTGTTCGTCGTCATTGGTTCAAGTGCTCATAATTCTTGATACGCTGACGATGGGGAACGTGGAAAGGCAAGTACACATTCGATTTTGGCCGACCCGACGTATCTTACCCCAACATTTCGTCTACTCGGGCCGTGGCATTGAGCCCAGCCGGGACGGAACATCACTACCAGTGAGGCTCAAAGTCCAGATTGTGCCTCCAAACGTGAATCATGTTTATTGATACCATCTGGACATTGGCCCACAAACATTGCACGAATGATATCAATCGTCCAATCGCTGCGGTGGCAATCTTGCTGCGCACATGGTTGCAGGCATCATTCGTGTCGAACATGGTCTGTCGATGTATCGTGACACATTCCCGGAGGCCGGCGGTGTTCTTCGCAGGCGTCGTCCAAGAAACGCATGTGATGAAGAATGCGATTTACATATTGTAAACCACGCTTGGCCGATCAGATGGTGGCGAGTTCAATTCATCAACTCAATCTGAAAATCTTCTTGACTCATGAAACGTCGCTGATAAAAGATTTATCGATGTTGCAATCATCGCTTGGCAATCTGGCTGGGATTCTTTATCCTAGTTTGCTGTCCGATGGGGCGGAGCTCTATGCCGGACACTACGTACGTACGGTGTTCTGAGCGCTGTGTCTGATGGTGTATATAAGCGGTTGTTATCTCGTGTCAATATAATACTGTGTCTGGGTTATCATCCCACCGAGTTATAATTGTGATACGGTTTCACGAAGTAAGTCGCATTCAGCCATTCTATAAGTTTCATATGGCTTTTTGTATAGTCTACAGTGTTTCACAAGCGACTAGCGAGGTTGAAACATCTTCTAAAGCAACCGGTCAATCCATCACGTTCTATTCCATGACACTTGCATCTAGGTACCCTTGGCTTCAGTAGGCTGTAAGCACAAATGCTGGCTACGTTTGCAGCTCGCTCGAAGACTTAAAAACTCTACTTCCTTTGCTCGTGCCTCGCTACTTAGTTAGAGTGGCAAATTTTCACAATAAGTAAGATACACAAATGCACTTAATGACAGAAAGATGAGCAGTACACAACATCTTCAATATATACTTTCGTCCGCCATCATCTCCTTCAACCTCGCAACTTCGATGCGTGGAATGACATCAATTTCAAATGGCGCTGTATGGGAAACAACACTGTCGCTAGCCTGAGTGTTGATTGGAGCATCAGGTCGTTGATCAATGCGGAAAGACCAGAAGAGAAGTGCGAGGCCAATGTACATCGAGTTCTCTGCGAGATGTCTGCCGGGACACACCCTGTCAAAGACAAGTGGGCTTCGATTATTCCCGATAAACACTTTCGGAACAACTTACCGTCTACCAAAACCAAAGGTGAAAGATTTCATATTGTCCTTAAGGCGGCCATCGGAATCAAGCCAGCGCTGAGGATCAAATTTTCAGGATCTGGGAAGGCAATCGGATCGCGGCAGATTGCCCTGACAAATCCAGTTAATGAAACGACAACTGTATGAGGAAGGAAACCTTACCAATGGCATCCGTAGACCGTTGCACCCTCTGGGATACAGTATCCCTGCTGATTGCACACACACTATAATAAGAACGTGGGTTCCGCCATCGATTTAAGATACTGACCCAAATAATATCCCGAGTTGCGCGGTGGGGAAATCCTGAGGAACATGTCAGCGTGCACGGGCGCAGCGAATTCGCAGCTTATTTACCTATGGGAATGACAGGTCTCCATCTCAAGGCTTCCAATAAGAACGCGTGCAGTTGAGGAAGGGAGCTCAAGTCTTTGAATGATGGCACTATCACCAAAGATTAGTCGAGATGGGCAAGATATTCTCCTTCTTGGCCTTACCTCTGTCTGATCCGACGATCATGTCGAGCTCTTCATGCACCTTTTCCTGAGCCAGTGGGTGGCACGCCGCAGCCATAATAGCAGTAGTAATTCCCACAGCGGTCTAAAGTAAGCTCATCAGTCAGTTCGCAGAGATGAGATGAGATGCATCACTTGCTGTGTCAGCTCCTGCACCAAATAGTGTTCCAGCGAGATAGGCCATCTCATCTGTCGCAAGTTGATGATCTTCGGTGTGTTCCAACAGTGTCTTGGTGAAGGAGGGACTTGCTTTGTTTTGTTCCTAAGCATAAAGAAAACACAAATGAGTCGTTTTCATCAATAGAAGAAAAACACCCTTACTATTTCACTCTTGACGCGCCCCAACTGATGTCTGTACAGACTTAGTTCTTCATTATGCCACTCTGTAAGTTGCCGTCCGTAACCAGGTAAGTAGCGCAGAAGAGGCACACGATCGACGAGATAGGCTCCCGGGCGCATCACAAGTTCAAAATGATTGAGGACTTTGTAGATACGGATAACTTCGGGATCAGTGTAGGAAGTGGGTGTAGACTTCCCATAAGTCACCCGAAGAATGACAGATGCTGAATACCTTGAAGGCAGCATATTCATGAAAGGATCACAAAAAGATTTGATAAGGACATACCGCGCTGCATGCTTCTGGTGGTCCTTGGGGTCATCCAGGATGTCCAATACAAATTTCCTTGCGTTATTGCGTTGCATATCTTTGTATGCCTCTGCAGCCTTGGGCTGGAGATGGGTATGAACTGCTTTGCGGAGACGTCGGAAGCGTTCTCCAGAACGAGCCATGACAATACGCATCCCATTTGAGAGCATCTCCCCCGCGGCGATCGACGGAGGTCGATCTACTAGGGATCTACCTTCTGTCTCCATGATGGTTGTAGTTGCCTGGCGAATGGGTTAGCGTTTGAGCAAACCCGAGTATAGGCAGATTTTACCTCGACGCTGCCGATGACAATGATCACCTGACTGCCTTGTCGGAACGATACCACAGGCCCATACTCCCGGACAAGGTCAGTTAGCGCACGAGCAATACTGAATGCACAGGCTATCTCAGTTTCGCATATCAAGGATGACGTTTCCGAAACATACTTGACAGAAGGCAAAGCATTGCTCCAGAACCAACGAGCGGGAGGTCCAGGTGGAAATGGAATGGCGTTCTTGCCATTGGCCAACGAGAATTTCTTGTACAGCACGGCGAGCACCGCTACGGATGTGACAACGCTAGCAGCAGCATATTCGGCCATGATGAGGGTTTCTAACATCCTGATGCCAAGTGGGCTGGAATGAGATTAGAGTGGAAATTCAGCACCTGTTATCACACCTGCTGGTCAGCCGACCCCAGGATATATGGCTAGTACGATGCGCAGCGTGATGATGGTCGAAACGACTCTATTTGGGGAAATCTGATGGCCTAGTACAATCGCTATTATAGTCATTCTAGATGACGTGCGGTCCGGGTACCACGGTGATTCGTTGAAGATAAATGAGGTCACTTGAAGGTGACCAGCCTGAGTGGACACCCATCGGCCTACCAACTCCAGTACTTTGTCGCATCAGACTCACCCAAGTTAACACTCAATGTTCGTTAGCTGCGGGTGCAACAAAACATTCCCCATTAATGGTGCCGGTGACTGTCCGTGTTCGAGATGTGCAATTCATTGAAAATTCAAGCAAGCTGTGTTTTTCCCACGGCTCGATACTTCGTTCATGTCGGCATTTAAAATTTCAATTTCCCCAACTGCCATATACCGTACTACTACGCGCTCACACCGTTGGGTATGCTGTGGTGAGCTCCGATATGTTTATCCTTGGGTTTCGAATGGTGCATGTAGATTGGTGATGGAAACAAGGTAGTCTAGGATGGTGCACCGCAAATGTGACTCCAACTGACCCATGCTACTGTCGTGGTGAACACCACCAAATCAGACATCACTTGATAGTGTGACTAGTCGTGCTTACTACGAACACCACCAAATGTTGATCAAAGGTGCGTTGATGTGGCAAATTTGTTTTATGTGAGTGGTTCGAACACGCCTACATGTTCAAAGATGATACTCAAGGCCTATCCTTATCTAGTTGAAGTTTGACATCTTGCACAGCACTAGTGTGAGCTCACAGGACTATTGGGTGTGTGGCAGCACTGCGGATCAGATCGTCGTATCGTACTATGCTCTACTTCGTGGGAAGCAACCGGTTTCAGGAATAGCTGAAACTCTCTGTGATGGGTCAACGGAATTCCTATCAGCAGTACTTCGCGATAGAAATTTGATCCAGTTCATTTCCATATAACGACTTGTATGAAATCGGGAAGATGCCCAAACTATCGTATCCCCCAGACTATAGACATCATGGCTTCAGGAGGTATGTCAATAGATACTGCTGTTACAATGTCGGCATCGCTGGAAGGCATTCTCTACGGTAAGTGTCACGATGAAGGTGGTCCGTCCGCCAAACTAGAGTTAATTGTTCTGCAGGATTTTCGGTCCTCATGTTTATTGGCACAATCTGGGCTTTGACCTACAATCGTCGCATGCAGGACATTAATCGCCCACTCGCTGTGGTGGCTGTTCTGCTGCTGAATTTGAGTACTGCGGTAAGTTCTCGCTTTGCATCTGATGTGATCTGCTGACGTCTCCTAAGCACATGGTCGTGGACATCATTCGTGTCGAATATGGACTGGTGAAATATCGCGACACGTACCCAGGCGGACCATCAGCGTTCTTCACAGATGTTTCTCAAGACACGTATGTGATCAAGCATGCATTTTACGTCATACAAACTTTACTTGCTGACGGCGTGATGGTGGGTCGATTATTTTATCTGCTAGTTTAAGACCTCTGAGCTGATAGAAGTACCGTGTCTGGTGAAAGATTTATCGCTGCTATGTCGTTTGGCAGTCCGGCTTGGTCATTATCCTACCATGCGTGCTGTGGTGCAGCGCTGCAGGTTAGGTTGCAATTATGTTCAAATAGTGATATACTCTAATGTTACCTCACAGTGACCGGTTTTTATGCGGTCTACAGCTGCTCACAAGCCAATAGCAGTAGCATTTTCGCCAAGATGCTTGCCCAATGGGTTACAGCATTCTTTGCCTCAACAATTGCGACTAATGTGTTGAGTTCAGGTAAGCATGTTTCCGAGAGCGTTGTGCATAGGCCCTGAATGTGTTCAGGATTACTGGCATATCGCATCTGGACTATCGAACATGCTGTCTCTATGCTTCGTGCTTCAAAAAGCAATGTGATGCCAATAATGCGCGTGCTTGTGGATGCTGCTATTCTATACACCATGGTGCTCTTCATCGCACTAGTTTGTTTCGTTTGCTTGAACAGTGGAGTGGTGGTGGTGGTGGACATGGTGATTCCCCCATTCGCACCTGTTGTCGAAACAAACTGATCCCTGCTCTACTAGGCCATGCCGATCATGTCAATTGCCTTCTATATGGTGCTTATTCGCATCGCAATCAATAGAAATGCACCCAGTTACCTGTCGACTACTCATGGGATAAGCAGTGGGGCGGAACAATAAAACCACCGAAATATCATTAATGTAAGTGTAGGATTGTTCTAAATCAATATCATAATACATCGGTCGAACTTCCCGGTTGGACCAAATTGTCAGCTCTCCTCGTAGGAAAACCAAGACTTCCCTACATCTAATCGAACACAAACGGGTTGAACATGCCAGTACATACTGCTGTCTCACCTGCTGAGAACACACCTGCCGATGCTTGCAAGGACTTGTTTCTCTTCAAAAACGCTTATTGAAACTCTATCCCGCCAGTGAACGCAAACAGAACGGAACGCCTCTGAAAGAAGTTTTTGTATGATGGATGCTGTTTTGCGACTCAGTTGAAGTCTGGGAATCGATGGGCTATAAACTGTCACGATGTGCAGACCATGAAAAATATGCATGTTGGCAACAAGCGCGTACGTGGGCCCAGGTGTATTGGTGGTCGGGGGCGGAAATCTATGTCAGAACAGAACATATGAGCAGGGCAATTCGATATAAAGCACAGGATAGTGGCATGCTATACGACTTTGAAATTTTGTTGGAGATGTTGAGTTCTAAAATAAACAGGCTAGAAGAGATATGTGAAGTGGGGGGAAGTGCAGCTCCCCGTCGAATGTTTGCCGCGAGCCTAAACGTCAGAAGACGCAAGTGGATGGTCAGGTGTCCAAGTTCCCCCGAACAAAACACCGCTGCCTCAGCGTACAGCCCGTCTTCGCATCGGTGATTGTCCGAACAGAAGTGTCTCGAGAGTGAGAAGCATATTTCCATGATAGGAAGTATGTACATGGGCTTCGCTGGTCTCACATAACAAACGGGTATCCCTGTATTACGATTCTTGTTCCACACCAGTACCTCAAACTCATTTCACCTCCTGCGTATCCCACAAACTCGAATGGTCAGATTCGTCCGCAGGCGTATGATCTACCACCACCGAGCGCTCGACGCGTACACGAATACCGAGCTCCATATTATTGGCATTCTCAGTGCGAGGCGATGTGGGCGCGAGGTCTACATCTTTGGAGTTTTTCGAGTTCTTTGACTGGCTCTTGGATTCGAACTGCGAGCGCAGACCGGACAGGAACTTTTTCCGCGCAGTGAGCGTGGGACGCGCGATGACCACGTTTTCCATGCGTTGGGGGTCTGGCTCCGTCATTTCTTTAGGTGTGAGGCAGGAGTAATGGAGTGAATGGACATGGAGTGTCAGCGGAATGGCAGTCGAGCTCTAGAGTAGTACGCACCTCGTATGTGGATGAGGATCCGTTGGCTCATGATCCACGTCACAGCATAACCCATCGATGCCCTAATGATGCCATTTGATCAGTCTGAATTTCAGACGATGCGAAATAGTGTAAAGCTTACCCTGCCGACTAACGATAGGAGCAAGCCAACAAAATCACTGAGTATCCATGGTGCATCAGCGATTATGCCTACGTACCTGAGTCTCGAAATTGGTCGTATGATAAAGGATGAGGTTCAGTACGTTCGACGCTGAGGGGATATGAAGAGGATGATCTCATCGCAAGGAGAGAGTCACTTGCCGGTCAATACGATGAAATATCCAATGCCATCATAGATCAGGCTAAGTACAATGAGTGATGCGTATCAACTCTGCCAGGGATAGATAACTCACACCCTTACCAACCGTTCCACTCTAACAAAAATGGTTTAGCAACTGTTATGAAAGAGGAGGGAACGGGCGCACCTGCTGCTCAAAGGATCATAATACAGAAGGTGCATGGTGGAAATCGTCACCACCACGATGTCATACACCATTGCAGCGAGATAGAAGAACCAAGTTGACAAAGTTTTGCCAGCATCGGCCGAGGTGCAGCTACGGTTGAAAGATATCAGATGAAGGGCTTACACTGTTGATGAGGGAACCGCTTACTTTCCCTAAAAGAGGTAACACCGTTTGCGTGAGATCCCGTCATGAGGAACGCAAACGTACATTAATAACGACAGCTGTTGATTTCAGTGGTAAATGCGAGCCCAGGATTAGAATATTGGTCAGAGCTTACGGGTCCGCTGAGATATATCGGTGAACCATTCCACCTAAAACATATAAGCGAGGAATGTCACGCCTGTGTGATAAGAGCTCACCGAAACTAAGAAGAAATATATTAGCAAGAGGGCAATTCCGATACGCCTATTTCTCCTTGCAACATTGAATGTCCTATACAGCGTTTCAGTCTGTGCAGCTCGTGACCCACAAAAAAGCTGCATGACATACCTGACACCTAGGATGACCTGTGATATCATAGTTTGCACGACTACGGTATGGTCAATAGAATCTTAGTCGGTGAATCCCAACGGGACAAACCTTTGAAGATAGGCGCAGCAAGGTAATATTGTTGACACGCATGCTGGGTGAAGTTGGTGGAGAAGTATCCGTAATTACTGACCACTATAGTCACGATACTGACATAGCTGCATTAGATGTAAGCGAAAAAAAAATCAAATGTGAGAGAATGAGGATCAAAATACCGTATGAGAATGAATAAGACACAGGATAGACTGTTGGGAATCGAGCTCATCAACCGCAATACGTGAGTGCTCGCTATACATACCTGATATGAAATAACGACGGTTGGCTTCGATAAAAGCGCCATTCTGCAGGAAATGTGAGGATATAACTGAGCGCAATCTATCAGAATGCTAGAATGCAACAGAGAAAATCAGAGTTTACTCGTAGAATGCGATGGAGATGGACGCCACTCGCATATACTTCTCCGATGATGTACTGTCTATTACCACACTCCGTTCCATTGTATATGGGTGAATGCTGCGTTGATTCTGGTATAGTCAATCTGCGTCACACATATGTGTCCTAATAAATCAGGGAGGCGGAGGACGATGTAGATTTTAGACACACCAAGGCACCGTCCAAGCAAGCTTGTGACGAAGGTATCTGAAAACTGGACTCTATAACCTGGACGCCTCACTTTCGATAGGGAGAGGAAGCAAGACTGAGCTCGAACGGACGATCATCATTTTCTACAAAAACGACACTTTGAATTTAAAATTGATTGGGGTGTCCTGGAAAGCTCGTTCAGAGCCCAGACTTGTCCGAGAGTCGGAGCCAGCAATGCATCAATTTTAGGATCGATCCACTCTGCTGATGTAAGCAGGGGCATATGAAATTCGTTCATCCAACTGTCCCGAAGTCTTGCGAGGAACACATCTAGTGCGCAATAAGATGATATCTTTAAGAGGCACGAGTGGCGGGTGTGATGTGAGGATGGGCAAGTTCACGTAGTGACCGAACTCTGCAGAATGGCGATTTGAATGAACAATCACAGAAAAAGTAGCCTGTGACAGGATAAACCCATCCTCGACGGGCATATCGTCGATGCCATACTGTGTTGAACTGCTCTCGAGACTCCTGCTACCACCTCCGTCGACGTGATGTTGTGGAATGCATACTGCAGTAACACAGTGCCGTCGCGGTGGTAGGAGTGAAGCTACCTGTCAGTTACCGTGATGGAGTTGGCAGGGACGCTTTTTTTCGCCTGGTACCGTCAGCAATCAGTGTCATTCGGAGGGACAAGATGGTGAGCTCGGCAGGCAGGCTTGGGCAGGCTGGGCAAAAATCACCAAGTGTAACTCACTCACTGACAGAAAAAAGGTTCAAGTCCAAGTCCGGAGCTTGCCGAACGGTGCCTCGGACTGCCCTCCGCCAATGAGTTTAAACTTCACCCATCGCTAGCCTCATGCAAGCTCTATAGCAATGTCAGATAGTCAACGTCGATTCCATGCCACGACTGCATAATACATACCTTAATATCAACAGCGATGGCGGGCAAGGGCATAAATTATCGTCGAAGAAAAGTATCGCACTCGCCGATCGATCTGTGTGTCTCTGTGACGTTCGTACCTAACCAGCAAATAGGTTTTAGATGATCGAGGTATAAAATTAATCCACATTGTGTAGTCTCAGTCGCTTGGCGCTTAGATTTCTCCAAAATGACCAAGCTGGTATCTGGTCCATAGATTCTCGTGCGGCGAAGAATCTTTTACAAGCGGCTTCAGGTTCGCCCGTAACTTAGGTTCGACTGGATGGAATCATAGAGGTCGCAGTGACTGATGTGCCGAGCAGTTGTGGTTGTGATTCTCGATATCAATTCATCGGTAAAATTTGTTACTTGTAAAAAAATAATATTCACTCACTGGAAGTCCCACAATTGCATAGCGATGTCCAGAACGGTGCCGGTATCAGACAAAAAGACAACCTCGGGTTTACTAGCCTTTTGCCTAGTAGCAGCGGTATTTCGTTAAAATCAGTCGAGACTCCAAGGCGACACTGATTACATACCTTGGTCACCAACACCTGAGCATCGAACAGTGTCAACATAGCATTCAAAACAAAAGCAGGTATCAGAGAATTATGGGCTGAGAGAATACTGTCGACAGCTGCGTTATCTTCGGCAAGAAAGTTTTTGCTAAAGATACATGAGACGAAGTGCAGATAAGAGATGTGATGAGACGCGCATGAGAATTTTGGTTCCTTGAAGGCGACAGCGCGCTTGTCGACAACCAATGCTGTCAATTCCTGTCATTGAAAAAGGGTCATTGATTCGTTGAACCAAGGCTTGTAACCAACACGTTGAGGCATGCACTAGAGATTCTGATTATTGATGACGGAAAACAGCAGCTAAAGCAAAAGACAAACTGGGTTTCATGGGGTCGGAGTAATTGTTGAGTCACTTGGGGTGTCGAATGTACAATCGATGCAACAGAAGTGGGTCTTTTAATATCTACGACGTGGAGTGATCTGGAAAACTCACTTCAACACATTGAATCGTTTCGTCCGAGAGCATGTGAGCTTAGGAAAAGCTTTGTTGCAGGCCGCTCACAGTGTTCTGTCATTAGTCGCAGGAAGAATGGCGAAGCAGGGTGCATAGTGAGCACGGTGCAGCCTGAGTGCCTCAGATTTCAAATTTGGCCCTGTTCAAATCTGCAAGCTCGACAACTCAGCCAGATATTGTTTCCCAACATACCACTAGCGCGTGTTCTCAGTATATCAAATTGCAGTACACCACATCGACAGAAAGTGTACAGAAACTCCATGAACTCTATGTGGGTGCTTACTGACAACTTGAAGAACAGGTTCAAACAATGACTTCTCGGATATCGATATGATTATGCCACGCACCTCCATAACGTCGTTTTCGCCTCTCCAAATGCACGATCATTAGTAGATCATCAATGTTGCATCAACCCCAAGACGCTGAAGATAATATTCTCCTCCCTGGTAAACACATCATCTCTGACCACCGCGCTGTAGGCTCCTCATCTAAACCGCCGCGGCGCGTACGACGTGCGTTGTATAACATTGAAGTTCTTTCTCTGTCTCCAAGCCGTGATGTTCAAAATAGGGCCATACGAATTCGCTCTAGATTCTAGAATCCGCTTGCGTAATTTGTTGGGAGCCGATTCTATTATTGAACGATAATACACTCCAAACCTTGAGGCTTGCCACGGTCAAACAACCGTGTCGCTGCCACCCACTTTTCTTCCTGCCTTAGTAATTCTTTCAGACTTTCCGCCATGAGCAACAGCAATCAATTGAGGGACTCGAGCCCAGTTACTAGCACTCGCGGACGCTCGGTACGTTGCTTATGTCCATCGCTTATCTATCACACTCTCAAACGCTGCCTCTGTTGCCCCATCTGTCTAGGTCCAACCACGAAACAAAGTTCGTCGGTTTTTGACGAAGGTCAAGGATGGTTTAACGACAAAGATTTCTGTAAGTCGAGATACTGGGTTCTATTGGGATTAGGCTGATATCATTCATGCACAAGCGCTCGAGCTCACGCAGCCGCCACCCAATTCTCCCAAACGCCGATCCTGAAGATGCCTCATTGGTTCCGAATATCGAGGTAGGTCACCTCTTAGTTAATGCACTCTTCATAAATTCAGTTGGTCGTCCAGGTTCAGGATGCTTCTGGTGTGGAACAAGGTGCTGATCCGCAATCGGTACTTCGAGACGCCAAAGAGGCTGTCAAAGGCATGAATCTACTTTCGGGGCCTCTGGGATCTGGATTATCCGCTGCCCAAAACGCTCCAGCGGATCTCGAGGACGCATATAATTTCCAGGACACATATCTTCAACCCCTCAGGATATTCGACAGCGTCATCAGCAAGCTTGCGGATGTACGGGCCCATTCCTCTTGATTGGAGCCGAGCTAATTTCGTTTCGCAGGTACATCCATATGCAAAGATTGCCCTGGGCGTCTTGTCTTGTGCATCAAAAGTATGTTCAGTTCATATCTCATTTCTATTACTCGCTTAGGGGTCATCTGTGTAGATAGTCATCGCCCAATCAGATCGCGACCAAGCAGTGCATAGCCTCGTCGACAAGTTGGATCAAGTTTATGGGTTCATGATACAGGACGACACGCTCAGCCAAATTTCATCGATGCGCGGCATCCTCGGACAGATCTCTCAGCAGACTCTTGGATGCGCTCGCTTCATCAGAGATTATTCAGAGACCAAGAGCTTCTGTGAGTCTTCAAGCTGTTGCACGTTCCACGTACTCATTTTTCTGCTATTGTATCAGGGAAGAGACTCGGAAAAGACATCCTCGCTGAAACAAATAATGAAATCCAACGGTACAACGATGTGTTGGATGCGCTCATGCAAAACTTTAGGGACCAAGTTACTCGGGACGTAGCCATTTATACCTACCATACAGGTAAGGATTGTACTTGCTTCTGGCACAACAGCCACTCATTCCTCTTCAGGCGAACTACTGGACCTCAGTGGTATAACCCGTGCAGTGGGCGCCGGGCTAGACACCAGGAAACAGTGCCTCCAAGGGACGCGCACAAAAATCCTCTCCGAGATCACAGACTGGGTCAACAGCACTAGAGATGACGTTCCACGCGTGCTGTGGCTATCTGGTCCTGCAGGCAAGGGCAAATCAGCCATCGCCCACACGATTGCTAATTGGTTCAGCGATGCGGGAGGGTTTGGTTCATGTTATTGCTTCGATCGAGATCGAGAAGCTGATCGTCGTCATGAGAAGATATTTTCAACCATCGCGGGCGACCTGGCTGACCGTGATTCGGGGATGAGGCGAGCACTGGCAGATACAGTTCAGCATGCTAGTGCCCTCAAGACTACAGCCGACATCATCCAGCAGTGGCAGAAGCTGCTGGTGGAACCACTACAGAAGCTCTCAGAATCAACCGCAGGCCCTGTCGTGATCGTGATCGATGCATTGGACGAGAGTGGCACAGCCAAGACCCGATGCGACCTTCTTCGCATTCTTTCCGGTAAACTTCAGAGCTCTGTTCCTCAAATCACAGAGCTCCCAAGAAACTTTCGGTTCATCGTCACCTCTCGCCCGCTTCGCGACATTCAGAATGCGTTTGCAGGCGCGCAACACATCCGAAGGATTTCCATGGACGACATTCCACCAGAAGTTGCGGAGCGCGATATCTACGCTTACGTGTCGAAGAAGCTAGAAGGGCTGTCGCATTTTGGAAGTAATGAGTTTACAGCCCTCGCCAAGAAAGCTGACGGCCTTTTCGAGTGGGCACGTCTTGCTTGCGAATCCATTGAAGCACCCCCTCCCGGCTTATCTTCCGAAGAGTCCTTCAGTGTTATGGTGTCCCGCGATCCTGTTGAACGGGAGCACTTGTTGTACGATATGTATGACTTCATTCTTACAGAGATCATGGGAAAAGATAAACACACAAACTCCGGGTTTCAACAAAAACAACTAGCGACGTTTCATTCCGTGATGGGACAAATTCTTGGCACAGCCGAACCCCTCTCATTGAATTCCCTGAATGCCATGCGAAGCCATTTCGAAAGTGATCGTCATAAAGTGGAGGTCATGGTAGACCATATGGGATCCCTCCTCAGCGGCACTACCAACTCGTCTACCCCAATCCGACCCCTTCATGCATCTTTCCGCGATTTCCTGACGGATCAATCACACAGTGGAGAGTTTTTCGTCGACGTGTCAAAAGCACAACGAGACCTTGCTTTCGCATCACTTCGAGTGATGCGAAAGGAACTTTCGTTCAATATCTGTGATTTAAAATCGTCGTATCTCCCCAATTCCGAAGATCCCGGGCTGCGAGAACGAGTCGACAAATGCATCTCCCCACACCTATCCTACGCCTGCCGATTTTGGCATGCCCACGTACAAGCAACTGGCTTCGATCCAGAGCTCGCCAACCAAATAAAATTATTCTTCGAACATGAGCGACTGTTCTTCTGGCTCGAGGTACTCAGTTTTACAAATTCGCTTAGCGGTGCAGTCCCCGCCCTTCCGCTTGTTGCCAAGTGGTTGAAGGTGAGCATATGCTTATTGAGCTCGGATTTCATACTTACTCACGCATAATCGCAATTGCAGGGTCACACCGGATACGAAGGTGCCTCGTCCGCTGCAATGGACGTGCAGAGATTCATCCAAGCCTTCGGTGTCCTCATCTTGTACAGCACACCCCATCTCTATGTATCAGCACTCCCATTCTCGCCCCACAACTCTGCACTATCCAAAATATTTTCTGCACGGTTTCCGGACTGTCTTCGTGTAGCATCTGGACGTGATATCAACTGGACGGCTGTTCTGACTGTGATCAGCGGACACACCGGCGATGTTTACTCTGTTGCGTTCTCACCGGATGGGACTCGCATTGCGACCGGATCGGATGATGGCACTGTGCGGCTATGGGATGCAGCGACTGGGCAGCCAGTAGGCGAGCCCTTGCTAGGGCACACTTCTTCAGTTCAATCTGTTTCTTTCTCGCCGGATGGGACACGCATCGTGTCTGGCTCATTTGATACGACTGTGCAACTGTGGGATGTAGCAACGCAGCAGCCCATCGGTGAACCCTTTTTGGGGCATGCTGAGTCCGTTAACTCGGTCGCGTTCTCGCCGAGCGGATCTCGCATCGTGACAGGTTCGAGTGATAAGACAGTCCGACTGTGGAATGCAGCAACGCGGCAGCCAGTTGGTGAACCCTTGGTGGGGCACACTGAGAAGGTTAACTCGGTGTCGTTTTCGCCGGATGAGACTCGCATCGTTTCCGGTTCAAATGATGAGACTGTCCGGTTGTGGGAAGTGGCGACGGGGCAGCCAGCCGGTGAGCCCTTGGAAGGGCACACTGCTTGGGTCAGATCAGTCTCGTTCTCTCCGGATGGGACTCGCATCGCATCTTGTTCAGACGATAGGACTGTCCGACTGTGGGATGTAGCGATAGGGAAGCCCATCTTTGAGCCCTTGGAGGGGCACACTGATTACGTTAGGTCAGTTTCGTTCTCGCCGGACGGAAGTCGCATCGTGACAGGTTCGGACGATGGGACTGTGCGGTTGTGGGATGCAGCAACAGGGCAACCAGTCGGTGAGCCCTTGCTGGGGCACACTGGGTATGTCTGCTCAGTCTCGTTCTCTCCGGATGGGACTCGCATCGTGTCTGGTTCGTCTGATCACACTGTCCGAGTGTGGGATGCAGCTACAAGTCAACCAGTCGGCGAGTCCTTGCGAGGACTCACTAATTCGATTACATCAGTCTCGCTATCGCCGGATGGGACCCGCTTTGCGACTGGTTCTTGGGATGGCACTGTCCAGCTGTTGGATGCAGTGACAGGGCGCCCAGTTGGTGAGCCCTTACTGGGGCACACTGGAGTGGTCTACTCAACCTCATTCTCTCCGGATGGGACTCGCATCGCAACTTATTCTGCGGATAAGACTGTCCGGCTGTGGGATTTAGGGACAGGGCAGTTAGTGGGTGAGCCTTTCCCTGGGCACGCTAAAGGAGTTAAGTCAGTCTCGTTCTCGCTGGATGGGACTAGTATTGTTGCTGGTTCAGACGATAAGACAGTCCGGGTGTGGGATGCAGGAACTGGGCAGCCTGTTTGTGAGCCCTTGAGGGGGCACACTGATCGTGTTAGATCAGTCTCGTTCTCGCCAAATGGAACCTGCATTGCAACTGGCTCTAAGGATAACACTATCCGGCTCTGGGATGCAGCGACAGGGCAGCCAATTGGTGAGCCCTTGGTGGGGCACACTCATTGGGTCAACTCAGTCTCGTTCTCTCCGGATGGGACTCGCATTGTTTCTGGTTCATGTGATAAGACTGTGCGGCTGTGGGATGTAGAAATGGGGCAGCCAGTTGGTGAGCCCTTGGTGGGGCATACTCGTTGGGTCAACTCAGTCTCGTTCTCGTGGGATGGGACTTGTATCGTGTCTGGTTCAAACGATCAGACAGTCCGTTTGTGGGATGCAGTGACAGGGAAGCCAATCGGTCAGTCCTTACGAGGGCACACTGATTGGGTCAAGTCAGTTTCGTTCTCTCCGGATGGGACTCGCATCATTTCTTGTTCAGATGATGGGACTGTCCGAGTTTGGTATGCAGCGATTGGGAAGTCGTTGCACGACCACGCCGGTTCATCATCCTCCCCACATGGCAATTGCATCCCTCATCCAGCAGCGGCCATCCCCACACCCAACACTGCGAACGATGACTTCATTTCCTTCTCGTCAAACTCGACTCATGCACTGCGCGACACCACTGAGCTACTCGCAGGCATCCCCCATGATGGCCACACCTTTTTACTGGGAGACGATGGATGGATCATAGGACCAAAACATCGGCTCTTGTTCTGGGTACCACCTGCTTTACGAGAGGCATTTAGATATAACCCTCGAACTGCATTAGTGATTGGGAGAGGAAGTGTTAAGCTTGATTTGAGTCGGATGGCACATGGGACACGCTGGAAGCACTGCTATGAGTGAGTCTCTAGCCTTTTGATTTCTTCGTTGTTAATTAATTTAATCCTTGTAGCTCTTGATTATGATGATTTTGTTCCGGCAAATTGATTTGTGGGAGTTGCCAGAGACACTATCGTGTTTCGTCGACTACATGTATACATACCATTAATATTTATTACCATCGAGTTTAGAGTAGTTCGAGCGAACGTTGTGTAAGCAAGGTCACTCGGTGACATTTTTGAGATGAAAAGATCATAGTGCAAGGATCCAAGACGAGATGCCGGCGAACGAAACAGTTGGTTATGGAAAGATGTCTGTTCAATACGTCTCCCAAAGTGAACTAAAGAAAGAGAAGACCGCGGCAGCAGCGGGGGCGTGTCTAGATTTTACGGGGTCGTTTCAAAGGCTTCAGTTGCAGATAGCACACACGGGTTCAAGTGTTGCGAAAACTGTGGTTCGTTGCGTACAGTACAGCATGTATATGGTAACCACAAGAGTTGTATGAGAGTGATTGCAAGGATATACGACATGTGCATATGTGAGGGGTGAAAGAACATGCAAAGATTGAAGCGCAGTTGGAAATGAATAATTGAATGAGTGCCTGGGACGAGCAAAGCAATAACTTAGCCATGCGAGAAACGATTCCTCAGTGCTTCAGTTCGTATAAGAATGCTGGGTGTGGACATACCATATTCACCCGGTAGTGCGACGATGAGCCCATCCTCCTCCATCCTCCTTGGAACATCATTTTTGGGTGGGATGGATGAGAAGAGGACTAGGATGCAATTGCAGGAAATGGCTCGGCCTCTGCATCTCGTCTGCATCTAACCCTCATTTCTTTGCGTCAGTGGCTCATTCGAGTGTTGAAATTGAAACGTTGGTCGAATCTCGTGAGTGAACTCATGGGCAACTTGAAGTCGTGGGAGTGAAAACTTGAAATGACCGGGCCGTTGCAATTGAAACTTTGCAGTGATCTAGACACCCTAGAAATCGATCGACTATCAGAGTCTTTTCATCAAAGTGCCGATACCGTGAAGTCCCATGTAGACTTTCGAGGACTGATATTCTTCAATATGCATAGAACATGCGACGCGTCATCAAATGACCACTGGTCATCTGGAGATCCTTTGATCCAATGGGGAAGTCATTGTTGGCATGCTCTGCGATGAGTCCTTTGTTGAGCATCCTCCTTCCCCCATTCATAAATATCTACTAACACCTCGCAGTTCTGTCCTTCCCACCCGTTTGCGGTGCCTGTCCTTTGCTCACCTGAAGACTACTCTTTTACATTCTTGCGACAACGAAAGTGGTGCACTGTTGGATGTAGGTCACCCTAGACTCTGTTGTTGGCTTTTGCTCACCGAACGAAAGCTGCAGTCTATCGTCGACTGCCCGATTTTTCGAGAGATAGGTGCTTGCCACACACGACTCGCCAAATACGTGACGTGCATATTGAAGAGGGTGCAGCAATTCTTCATAATCTCGCATGGAACCGTCTCACTACATTCAAAGCAATCCTCAAGGCATCGACATTATTGCTTTTTTTTCTGCGACACCCTTGCATTGTGTCTGCAGTGCCATCCCGATCATCCATGATCTACCTGTCACTTCACCTCAGCGCTGACCTGGCACTACATCAAGGCGAACACCACCGTCTATCCTCGAATCAGCACAACTGTCCTGCAAGTTATCGTCCCTCTGTCCAGACGGCACCAACTCCGTAGCATCGCATCAAGAACATTTGGCGTCGATTATATGATCCGCGAATGCAACAATCTTTCAATAGACGCATCTGATGAAGGCATCCGCCTTTGACGATTTGTGCTCTCTCTGCCCTTTGAGCCATCATGACTGTCGCAGAGCCCTTGACAACCTTGAAATGGCAGTTGACGCACGCTCCGGCCATCGCGGCACCAGGAGAGCAGACAACATGGTCGTGAGTCGGTTTCTCTGTCCCAAAGGACATCCCGAACGATATTTCTACCTGAATAACTTGGCCTACTCACTCCAGTCCCGCTTCGATCACCATGATAATTAAAATAACTTTAGTCAGGCCATCTCTGTGTAGAAGCGCTATGCCTATGCCTTGTAGGACGCACTCGTCATTTCTAATTGGACAACCTAGGAACCGCTCTCTTCCCTCGTTTTCACAGATGCGATGATATCCACGATATCAACAAAGCCATCAGTCTCCGAGACTCCATATCGTGACCATACGCTCGACAACCTTGCCCATGTGCACAAAACTAGACACGTCAAATCGGATGAGCCAGGTATCTTACTCTCGCATATATCCCTCTATCACGCAAGTCGCTGTTTACTTTAGCAGATTCGTTCCTCGACTCCTTCGGCACTTCAATGCACCTCAACTCAACACCTTCAGTACAAGAACGTCAAGATAGAAGCACAGCTCGTCCACTGACTCACCCGTGCAGGCATGCTCACTGATTGAAGTTTGGGGCTTATTTAATGCCTTGGCAGGTGCGTCGTCCAACGAAACTTACTTCGATGATAGTCACACACAGGAATTATGAGTTCACCTGGGACTCGTCAGAGACGTGGGTGGCTTTTATTCCCCATCCAACCGACTTGAGTTCATTTGTCTGAATTCCTCGTCCCCCACTTTCATACAACATTCGTATGTTATGACTGGAGTCACAGGAACTGTCGATTTTCGAGTCGGAAAAGAGACTTGCAAGACCTCGTACGAGATTGTCGCAGACCTGGCATCTGGCATTCGACCTCTTGTCATTCTTCATGGTGGCCTAGGCGCATCTCAGGTGTACAGCCAAAGGGGTTCCTCTGAAGGATAATGGTGGAGCCTGGCAAGCTGTTGAAGAACTCGTTCGGTGATAGGATACGCTGCGAAAACTATTCATATATCGCAACATCTATCTGTCTACCTTGTACGAAGTGTTAATCACGTCTGGCATGAGAAACATAAAGCAGAAAAGTACATCGATCAGTGACAGTTTCTGAACACTTTTGCGATTCTCTTTATCAAGTGTATTTATTCTCGGTAACCTTCTTGGTAACACCAACCACACCAGGCTCGGCTCAATATCGAAGGAAGGGAACGATTGTAGAACCGGGATTGGTCTCAATCGCACCAGGGAATTAAGTATTGATGACCGATCCAGTCTTGGTTTGCCTTGGGAAGATACTGAGCATGGTCACAGATACATCGTGAATTCACTTACCAAAACGTAATGACGATAGCGCACTGCTTCTTGCCAACATGCTCGTTGTACCAGTTCCAGGCTTCGAGTAAATAGGTTCATTGACAGAGCCAAGGACACGCAAACCACTGAAATCAAGGCTCTCCACGTGCCGAGCGCCAAGCCTACGAGGAAGGCGAATGGCAGTATGAGCAGAATAGAACTGGGTAAGCTGGTGCACGGTCTGCCAGTAGCGGGATGGTGTGGGTTTGATTCAAAGATGGTGGACCTTGGCGGTGGTACCGCCATTCTTGACACCAAGATCTTTCAGGGCATTTGCAATAGAGCAGACTTCACGGAACAGCTCTGGACAAGTGACGAGGTAGCCACCCTTGGGCTCATCCGCCTAGTAGATAGTATAAGGTCATGGAATTTCGATAAGTATGAAGAGCAGTGTTTACTCTGTTCGGGTGTTTAAACGCCCAGCGATCGAAATAATTGTAAGATGCATTGAGACCATCCAGAGGATATCACTGATACGCACGGTCTGGGATTCTGAGGGTAACATCAAAAAGCGCGACATAAAAAGAAGTGAACATGCGAACCAGCCTTTCTCCACCAAGCATCAGAGCCCATCAGAGCCGAGTTTCAACGTGTAAAGACTTGTATGCTGCAAGATTGGGACCGACATCAGGAACTTTTATGACAGCCTGGACACACGTTGAGACATGCGCGAGAACTTCTGAATATCGATGATGGGAGAGGGTGGCCAAAGCAAAAGACAAAGTCAGTTTCGTGGAGGTTGGATGTAGGAGTGATTCTTGTGTCACTTGGGGTGTTGAACGAGGTTCAACTGAACGTGCAATTGATGCAAGAAGTGGGTCATTGAATGTCCCCGAGGTTGAGTGATTCCCACAACTCACTTGAACACATTGAATCGTTTCGTCGAGCATATCATGCTGGCGTGCTTAAAAAAAGTTTTCTTGCTGTTGCAGTGTGCTCGGTGGAGGCAGCAGGATTTTGTATGGTATCCGCTTAGGAAAAGTGCCCTTCAGTAAGTCGCAAGAAGAATAACGAAGCAGGGTTCATACAAAGTGAGAGTCACTGGCGATGAATCAAATTTGGCCCGGTCTTTGGAGCCGATCTACTAGCGCTAACGTTATGGCCAAGGCACTACCGTGAGTCTGTGACACTCCAAACCTGTATTAGTATTGCCTCGAGTCTTGCGGTCGAGGGTACAGCCTGTTGTAATATTAAAACGACGTTGCCACCCACTCTTCTTGTCGCCTACATCCCTCAGACTGATCCTTGACCATGAGCAACAGGGACTCCAGCCCAGTTACTCGCGGACGCTCTGTACGCCACTGCTTACTATGTGGATCGCTTATCTATCGCACGCTGACTCTGATGGGCCCCCATTTGCATTTGTTCAGGTCCAACCGCGAAACAAAGTTAGTCGGTTTTTGAGGAAGGTAGTGAAAACGATGTCTGTAAGTCGAGATATCGGGTTTTATTGGGATTACACTGAGATCATGTACAAGCGCTCGAACTCACCAAGCCGTGGCATTGATCGTGAAGACGCCCCATCGAATCCAAATATCGAGGTAGGTCATCTTCCAGTTTATGCATCCTCCATGAATTTTGTTGGCCACACAGGTTCAGGATACCCCTTCAGGCGAGGAACAAAGTACTGATCCCCAATTGGCACTTCGAGAAGCAGATGACACTGCCGAAGGCATGAGTCTACTTTCGGGGCCTGTGAGATCCGGAGTATCTGCCATTCAAGATGCACCAGCGAATCTCGAGGACTCATATAACAAATATCTTCAACCTCTCAGGATATTCGACAAATTTATCGATGAGCTCAAGAATGTATGGGCCCATTCCTCTCGGTTGGAACCGAACTAATCCCGTTTCGCAGGTACATCCATATGCAAATATTGCACTGGGCCTACTGTCCAAGGCATGCAAAGTACGTATTGCTCTACTCCCAGTTTTATCGTCTGCTTAGCGGTCATCTGCAGATAGTTCTCGCTCAAACAGATCGTGACCAAGCCATACTCCAACTTCTCAAGAAGTTAGGTGAGGTCTACGAGTTCATGATGCAAGACAACACTCTTGTCGGAATTCCGTCGATGCAGAGTATCGTCGGACGAATAGTTCAACAGACTCTCGAGTGCTCTCAGTTCATCAAAGATTACTCCGCGACCAAAAGTTTCTGTGAGGAAGCTATGAATTATCGTGCATTGTTCATTCGCTCATCTGTTGTCATTATAGGGCTTAGACTCGGGAAAAATGTTACCTCGGAAACAGATGATACAACTCAAAAGTACATCGGCGTGTTGGATGAGCTCATGCAAAACTTCCGGGACCAAGTTACGCGCGACGTAGAGATATTCATTCACCGTACCAGTAAGGGTTGCACGCGTTTCTGACTCAACGTCTACTCATACATCTTCAGGCGAAACGCTGGACCTCAGCGGTATGACGTATGCGGAGGGCGCGGGACTAGATACTGGGAAACAATGCCTACCAGGGACGCGCACAGAAATCATATCCGAGATCACGAACTGGGTCAACAGCACTGAAGACAATGTTAAGCGTGTGCTCTGGCTATCTGGCCCTGCAGGCAAGGGCAAGTCGGCCATCGCCCACACAATTGCCAACTGGTTCAATGACGTGGGAGGGCTCGGTTCATGTTACTGCTTCGATCACCAGCGAGATGCTGACCGTCGTCATGAAAAGATTTTTTCTACCATCGCCCGTGACCTGGCCGACCGTGATCCGGAAATGAGACGAGCGTTGGCAGAGGCAGTTAAAGATGCAAGTTCGCTCAAGACCACAGCGGATATCGTCCAGCAGTGGGACAAGCTTCTCATGAAGCCACTGGGGAAGCCGTCAGGGTCAATTGTAAGACCTGTCGCCATCGTGATAGATGCACTAGACGAGAGCGGTGGGACCAAGACACGAGAACGCCTTCTCCAAATTCTCGCGGGCAAGCTAGGTGCAAAACGAATTGCTGAACTCCCACCCAACTTCCGGTTCATCGTGACGTCCCGCCCGCTTGAAGACATCGATAAAGAGCTTGGTGGTGCGCAGCATGTCCAGCACATGTCCATCGATGATTTCCCAGCAGAATTCGCGCAACGTGACATTCGCAAGTACATATCGAAGGAGCTAGAAGACTTATCGGACATTGGGAGCAATGAAATTGCACGCCTGGCTGACAAAGCTGATGGACTTTTCGAGTGGGCGCGTCTTGCCTGCGAATACATCAATAAATCTGCCGGGCTATACCCAATCGAACGGTTCAATGATGTCGTGAACCGCGATCCAAGCAAGCGGCATGACTTATTGTATGACATGTATCACCTGATGCTGACAGAAATCCTCGGCGCGGGTGCATCCACAAAGCCAGGAACCAACAATCCCTACATACAAAGGCACTCGGTAGATTTCGTTCTGTGATGCAACAAATACTTGGCACAACAGAGCCTCTACCTTTAGCTTCGCTGAATGCAATGCGACACCATTTTCCAGAAGAAGCTGAACCTGATGACGTGGGGGTTATGATTAAAAGCATGGGCTCGCTCCTCAGCGGCACCACCACTCAATCATCTATCCCAATCCGACCCCTTCATGCATCCTTCCGCGATTTCCTGACGGACCAATCACAAAGCGGAGAGTTTTACGTTGACGTTTCAAAAGTACAACACGACCTTGCCTTCGCATCGCTTCGAGTGATGGAACAGGAACTTTCCTTCAATATCTGTGATATAAAATCATCGTATCTCCCCAATTCCGAAGATCCCGGGCTGCGAGAACGAGTCGACAAATGCATCTCCCCACACCTATCCTATGCCTGCCGGTTTTGGCCTGCCCACGTACAAGCAACTGGCTTCGATCCAGAGCTCGCCAAAGAGATAAGCTCATTCTTCGAGCATGAGCAACTGTTCTTCTGGCTCGAGGTGCTCGGCCTTCTCAATGCACTCAGCGGTGCAGTCCCCGCCCTTCCGCTTGTTGCCAAGTGGTTGAAGGTGAGCACATGCTTGTTGTGCTCGGAATTTATACTCACTCACGCACAATCGCAATTGCAGGGTCACACTGGATGCGAAAGTGCCTCGTCCGCTGCAATGGACGTGCAGAGATTCATCCAAATCTTCGGCGGCATGATCTTGTACAGCACACCTCATCTCTATGCATCAGCACTGCCATTCTCGCCCGACAACTCTGCGCTATCCAAAACGTTTTCTACTCGGTTTCCGAACTGTCTTCGTGTGGCATCTGGACGTGATATCAACTGGACGGCTGTTCAGACTGTGATCAGTGGACACACTGGCGATGTCAACTCTGTTGCGTTCTCGCCGGATGGGACTCGCATTGCCACCGGATCGGATGATTGCACTGTGCGGCTATGGGATGCAGCGACTGGGCAGCCATTAGGCGAGCCCTTGCTGGGGCATACTAGGTTAATTACCTCGGTTTCTTTCTCGCCGGATGGGACACGCATCGTGTCTGGCTCGCTCGATGGGACTGTGCAGCTGTGGGATGTAGTAACGCGGCAGCCCATTGGTGAACCCTTATTGGCGCAGACTGAGCCGGTTGACTCGGTTGCATTCTCGCCAAGCGGATCTCACATCGTGACAGGTTCGCAGGATCAGACAGTCCGGCTGTGGAATGCAGCAACACGACAGCCAGTTGGTGAACCCTTACGGGGGCACACTGATTTTGTTAACTCAGTGTCGTTCTCGCCGGATGAGACTCGCATCGTTTCCGGTTCAACTGATAAGACTGTCCGGTTGTGGGATGTGGCGACGGGGCAGCTGGTCGGTCGGCCCTTACGGGGGCACACTGATTCAGTCAGATCAGTCTCGTTCTCTCCGGACGGGACTCGCATCGCATCTGGTTCGGACGATAGGACTGTCAGACTGTGGGATGTAGCGATGGGGAAGCCTATCTGTGAGCCCTTGGAGGGGCACACTGATTTCGTTAGGTCACTTTCGTTCTCGCCGGACGGAAGTCGCATTGTGACAAGTTCAGACGATAGGACTGTGCGGTTGTGGGATGCAGCAACAGGACAGCCAGTCGGTGAGCCCTTGCTGGGGCACACTGGGTATGTCTTCTCAGTCTCGTTCTCTCCGGATGGGACTCGCATCGTGTCTGGTTCGGACGATCACACTGTCCGAGTGTGGGATGCAGCTACAGGTCAACCAGTCGGTGAGTCCTTGCAAGGGCTCACTGATTCGATTTCCTCAGTCTCACTATCGCCGGATGGGACGCGCTTTGCGACTGGTTCTCGGGATGGCACTGTCCAGCTGTTGGATGCAATGACAGGGCGCCCAGTTGGTGAGCCCTTACTGGGGCACACTGATTGGGTCACCTCAATATCGTTCTCTCCGGATGGGACTCGCATCGCAACGTGTTCTGAGGATAAGACTGTCCGGCTGTGGGATGTAGAGACGGGGCAGTTAGTGGGCGAGCCTTTCCGCGGGCACACTGACGCGGTGAACTCAATCTCGTTCTCGCCGGATGGGACTCGCCTTGTTTCTGGTTCGGACGATATGACTGTCCAACTGTGGGATATAGGAACTGGGCAGCCAGTTGGCAAGCCCTTGTGGGCGCACTTTAATCGTGTTGTGTCAGTCTCATTCTCACCAAACGGAACCTGCATTGCAACTTGTTCTGCAGACAAGACTATCCGGCTCTGGGATGCAGCGACAATGCAGCGAGTCGGTAAGCCCTTGGCGGGGCACACTGATAAGGTCACCTCGATCTCGTTCTCTCCAGATGGGACTCGCATTGTTTCTGGTTCAGGTGATCAGACTATCCGGCTGTGGGATGTAGGCACAGGGCGGCCAGTGGGTGGACCCTTGAAAGGGCATACTGATTGGGTCAACTCAGTCTCATTCTCTTCGGATGGGACTCGTATAGTGTCTGGTTCAGACGATAAGACAGTCCGGCTGTGGGATGCAACGACAGGGAAGCCAATCGGTCAGCCCTTATGGGGGCACAGTGATTGGGTCAAGTCAGTCTCGTTCTCTCCGGATGGGACTCGCATCATTTCTTGTTCACGGCGGGATGGGACTGTCCGAGTCTGGTATACAGCGATTGGGAAGTCGTTGCACAATCATGCCGAAGAAGACAGTTCGTCATCCTCCCCACTTGGCAGTTGCATCCCTCATCTAGCAGCGGCCATCCCCACACCCAACACTGCGAACGATGACTTCATTTCCTTCTCATCAAACTCGACTCATGCACTACACGACACTACTGAACTACTCGTCGCAAGCGCCCCCCATGACGACCGCAGGTCGACGTTGAGGTTTCTGAGACACGATGGATGGATGGTGGGACCCAATCATCGACTCTTATTTTGGGTACCACCCGCTTCGCGAGAGGCATTTTCCTACAATCCCGGCACCGCGTTAATCATTCCCAGAGGACATGTTGAGCTGGATTTGAGCCGCATGGCACATGGGACACGCTGGCAGCAGTGCTACAAGGAGTGAGTCTCCTGCCTTTTCCATTTCTCTCAAATGATCAATTTGAACTATATAGCTCTTGATTACGATGGTCTTGTTCCGGTAAATTAATTTGCGAAGAAACTTCATCGAGCACGATGTCGAGTTTTGCCTATTGTATGTATACGTAGCATTGCAATCGAGTTTGGGGCGAATGTCGAGTTAAACAGGTGACTGCGTGTCATACTTCGAGAGTATGGAACAAAACGAATGAAGTCATCCGAGAAGCCGGCGAGCGGAACAATTGGAGAGAAGTGTGCGCCTCCCAAACAAATTGAAGCCAGAGAAGATAGCAACAGCAGCGGAGGCGTGTCTAGATACTGTGGGGTCGTTTGGCTTCAGTTGCACACAGCACACATGGGTTCAAGTGTTGCAAAAAGTAGGTCGATAGGAAGGAGCGTGGTTCATTGCGTGAAGTGAAGCATGTATAGGGTACCCACAGGAGTACTATGAGAGTGGTTGCAAGGATATGCGACGCGTGAGGGATGGAAGAACATGCAAAATTGAAGTGCAAATGGAATTGAATAATGGATGAGTGCCTGGGACGAGCAAAGCAACAAGCAATGCGATAGACGACACTTCAACGCTTCAGCTCGCTCAAGTAGAATATCAGACATACCAGATCATCCTTCCTCCTTGGAACATCTCCGATGATTGTTTGTTGGGGAAGATAACTGAAAGAGGACTAGGATGCAATTGCAAGAAACCTCTGCATCTGGTCTGCATCCAACCATCGGACTCGACCATTTGCAGTTAATGGTTCATTCGAGTATTGACATGTTGGTCAAGGGCGTAGGTCGATTCTCACTAAACTAGAAGATATGAGAGGTGACGTCGTTGGAGTGTTGGATGTCTGTGTCATTTTCAGAGATCTGGTTTACAATAACGTTTGCGCACCGACTTGATGATCATCTTTGCTTTCGAATGATGGGAGACAGACTTGTAGAATGGTTCTTTGTTGGCAAGTATAGTTCAGGGAATGATTGATTCATCCGAATCGATCGGTTGGTCATTTCCTTCGGCACGCCCTCGACTTCAGCTGAGCTATATTTTCAAAGTCCGCAGAATTTGCATTGTGTACTCCGAGGGGCTTCAGTGCTGCTCAATTCTTAAGGGCCTGGACAGCTGCCGTTTATTTCTCAGTTTATTTCTCAGTTAGTTTCGTATGCCACAATATAAGCAAACAAAGTGACATAGGGTTTACTTAGGGTTTAAGTCACGGTGAATCACACATATCAAGGACTCAATGCCGCCTCCGCTGGCAGCAAGAGAGCAAATTCACCACTTCTATGTCCTCCGAATGGCAGCAGCGATGGTTATCCAGCTCATCATAGGTGCTATAATTATTCACATGACCCCATTTCTTGACAAAGAACCTTACCATACCTCAATCCTCTCTGGGCATGCATGGGTGCAAGAGCTTGTCAATGGACATCCCAACAGGATCAAAAATGAGCTTGGGATGAGAAAGGTGGTATTTCAAGCACTTGTAGAGGAACTTCAGGCTTGTGGATTAGGTGATTCAAAGTATATTACACTTGATGAACAGATTCCTATATTTCTCTACACCTGTGTGACTGGGTTGTCAAGCTGTCATGTCGCAGAACGCTTCCAGCACTCTCACACAACAATACAAAAGTATGTTCACATTGTGAAGATATTTGTACTACCAGCCTCAGATAGGCCTTATTAGATATTTCAAGAAAGTGCTACTTGCCATATCTTCAGCTCCATTCTACAACAAATTCATATCCCTTCCATGCAACAATACACCCATACTGAAGGAAATATTGGAAAATTCAAAATTCTTCCTGTACTTTTCAGATGCACTTGGGGCAATTGATGGTACCCATATTGCATGCTGCCCATCAGCAGCAGAATGGCAACTCACACAAAACTGCAAAGGTGGTGTTAGCCAAAATTGTCTCACTTGCTGTTCCTTTGATCTCTGGTTCCAGTATGTCCTCAGTGGTTGGGACGGATCAACATCAGACTCAACACTCTACAATAATGCCCAGCTCATGGACCTATATATTCCTGAAGGGAGATATTATCTTGCAGATGCTGGGTTTGGGATATGTGACTCACTCCTCGTACCATACCAAGGTGTTTTCTCAATGCTGTGATAGGCCAAAAACATCAAAAGAAATTTATAATCTCCAGCATGCTCAAGCTCATAATGCTGTCGAGAGAATATTCAGGGTGCTCAAACGGCGGTTCATGATACTGGTACACCCACCAGAGTATAGTATGTCGACACAAGCTCGCATCCCCCCAGCCCTATGTGCGATCCATAATTTTATTCGCATTCACGATCCAACAGAAATAGAAGAATTTGACGATGAAGACATTGATGACTGTGATCCAAACCAGTCTAGAAGTGACCTTGCAGAGGGACCAGCTGACTGTGAAGAGAGGCAGAGAGCAACTGAATACAGAGATAATATTGCAGCCACCATGTGGGAGGACTACTGAAGGATTTGTCGCGCTTGTCAGAACACATGAATTGCTAGGAGGAATGGGCATACTGGCAATATAGAGAATTGAGAGCTGCAATACTAGTATTTGAATCTACAGAGCCTGCTGGTTAATATGTTTAATTTTTCTATCAACGAAAGACTTCCTTGGACCATCATCTGTCATGACCATATATGCATCAGCAGCACTGACATCCATCTGAAATGCTTCAATGAGTGCTGCCATGCTATTGTCATCAAGATGTTTTTCTAGCTCCTGTGCGCATCGCATAGCTGCCTGTTTGCGCTGAGGTGACAGTATAATAGATGGGCTTGAAGTGTTTGATTGTGATGAGGCTCGGAAGATGTCACTGAATGCTGAAAATTGGTCGTTGATTGCATAGAGTGCCCCCGCTGATCCACTGACCCAATGGCATTTCAATGGTGGATAAGAGCCTGAAGTACCAGACCCAGAGGCAGTGAGGGAGGGTGTCGAAAATCAAGTAGACGCAAACTTGCGTTTGGCCATGGTTTTGATGGGAGTCATCTCCCAAGGAATAATGTCATCTTCGTCATCATCCTCAGCCGCTACCTCTCTCTCGGCAACCATTTTCCCTTTGTCAATGACTGTTCCCACTGCTTGCTGTTGGCGCACCACTTACCACTTCCGGAATGTGCGCCATGCATACTGCGTCTCCTTCGTGCCTCGCCATACGAGCCCCATCATCTACTATACAGTACCATACGTCTTTCACCATCGTTACAAGCTTCTTGATCATTATGTAACTTGTCATACTTATATGTCGTCTTTTTGCCGTTCCACCTCAGCATTTCTTGCTCTCGCTGAGGTATGACTCTTATTATTGCTCGTACAGTACACACACTGATACACTACCTAGACTAAGGCCTCTGTCCCTCTAGTCTATCACTTGCTCCTCCTCCTCCTCAACTGATGGCTCTCCTTCATCTTCTGCAACAGGTTGAATATCACATCTGTTGGCCTGGTCATCGTCGAGGGGCACTTGTTCAGACTTGACTGTCTCCTGCCCAGCATGGAAGGCATTAGTGCCACGAGGTCGTTGTGTGAACATGAGTTCGTCCATCTCATGGAAATGTTCCCAGCCCTTGTTGCGAAACGGTTTTGCATCAGGATGTGTCTGCAAACTCATAATCACATCAGTACCCCTGTCATATCAACTGAAGCATACCTTTGCAAATGCCATCCAATGAGCAGCGTCAGCAGGACTGATGTTTGCACTGAGTTTGTCGTCCCATGAAAAACCGGATTGAGATTTGATATCGACAATAGCGGCATATTTTTTTTTGCACTGTGCAAGTTACAATCAGAATATAATCAAGCATGAGTGGAGAACATACATTTAACCACTTGTTCTTGCATGATTGCCAGTCCCTGACAGATCCTGCTACATGATTCTCTTTCGAAACACCCTCTGGTGGCTCCTGCAAATGAATTGATGCACCAGTAAAAGTGGACTGTTTGAATCCTGTCCCATCTCCAGCTTCGGCATGGTGAGCTATGAGGTATTCGAGAAGGCAAGTTGTCTCTTCAACAGTCCAGTGAACAGCCACTGAAGTTCCGGCATTGCTTGTTGAAGGTGCAGTAATCTTTTTCTTCGCCATAGCAGTAAAGGGGAGTGGGTGTTGAGATGGTCACACAAGGTCACTGTTGGTCACTGTTGAGTCACAGGTGTGCCACACCACATACAGAAACTAACTCAGAAATAAACTCAGAAACAAACGGCAGCTGTCCAGGCCCTAAATGTCGTTGTCAATGTCAACTTCACCTTATGGCCAACCTCTCGTAAATTACTTACGCGGACCCTAAACCTTTCCTGATTTGGCCACTTCCGTATCAAAACTTTCGCATGGGAGAGGTTCTACTACTACGTCTTGTCACAGAGATGATAGTACTTTTTCTCGTCCTTGCTGTATAGAGCCCAAGTTAGCTACTTAAAAGTTAAACCTTCTCATGCAGTAGCAGCAGTATTCCTAAACCTTTTAATTATAATATATGTAGTCTACTAGGTATCTGTTGGTTCTGCTCAGGCAAATTTTGAGTGGTTTAAGCAATTTTGCTTCAGTGTGCTCAGTGCTAATAAAATTTGTTGAACTGAAATATTCAAAGACTTTGATTCAGGGAAAGGTTTAGGTAGCTAACTTCAAGTCAGTCTCTACTAACAGTGAAGATACTCTGCAACAAAGTACTGCGATGAGGTGTACATCAGGAAAACGTCCGAGTGCTTTTTTTGCCTTATTTTTCTTAGTAAACTACATAAGGTGCCAAAGGAGAATAAGGAACATAAGAAAACTTAAGGCTCAGAAATAATGAACTTAAGAAGACTCAAGCAAATTTATTTCTAAGCAAAAGTGTATATGTAAGCGGCATAACCGAGACATGTAAAAACAGGGGTGAAAGTGACAGCAGGACTGGATCGGCAGAGGGGGGTGCGGCAGAGAGTCTAAGCAATAAAATGTGGGACTCGGAGCATTACTTGTAAGTAAGAAGATTGGGGGGGGGGGGGGGGTGCAGTAAAGAATATATGTAATAAAATGTGGGGGCTTTACTTGCGAGCCGAAAACAAAGGGAGGTGCGGGGGGGGGAGTATATGCAACAAAATGTGGGAGCTTTACTTGCATGCCGAAAATGAAGGGAGGTGTGGTGAAGTGCGTATCGAGTGGATTGGGAGTGGAAAGGCAGTAATACCTTGGGCCAGGTAATAATGCTGCAGGGTGTAGATAGCGAAAAATAAGACTATGACTGCAATGACAGAAGATAATGACAGACCTGCATGTTACCCGATCTCGAATGCATGGTGGTCGGCATATTTATTGATGTAAAAGGCGCGAAACATGTTGTGGGAGTTATGAAGGGTGATTTCGCAAGGTATGAAGTTGTTGCCATAGACAGGGATGAGGTGAGCTGCGCGGAATATACAATCAATGTGTATGATTGAGACATCATTGGTCGAGGGCGTGACAATATACATCCCTGTATCGGGATCACGGCTGTCAGTGACGTATGAGAACCACTGAACCACTGCACACTGAAAATATTTTCCTTGGTACTGGAGGCCAAAAAAGCACAAAACTCTTGCAATGGCAAGCCCATCCAAGCTGCAACTGACCTCATCATTCATACTAACGAAAACACAATCATTCCGGGCAGGACCTCCTCGCCATGAGGTTGTTGCCCGAATGTGCTCGCGTCGCATGCCTCCAGTGCCGCTGAGGTCACTGGGGGCATAGAATGAGGCAGCCGCTGAACTGTATATCACAATGCGGCCCATGAAAGCTGGGGCTGTGGCCAGGGTCAAATGCGGCATGCTCATGGTCGTTAAGGTGAAGTTGGTCGTACAGAAACTGTTGGATCAGGGCAGGAAACTCAGGGAGCCCGAGAGCAAGTGCGAGAGTAGGGACATCACATGCACCACCTGATACTATGAACATTTTGCAAAATCAGATGCGTTCAATGTAGTAATAGAAAACTTACTTGGTTTTGCGGCAAGCTCCACATGAGCTTCAACAGTTGGTCCTGTCAATGATGTCAACTGCTTCACCCTCGGTGGTCTGGTGATGCGGTTCATTGACTCGTATTTGGATCAGAGGCTCTTGAGGCATGACGAGTGCTTCAGTCGTCGTCGTCGTCATCACTGAGAGACTGTGGATGACCTGTAAAATACTATGTTAATAGACTTAGATAGAAGTAATAAAAACATACGGTTTTTCAGCCTTTGCAAAGTGTCAGATACACATGATCCAGTGGAGCATACCACGAGCCTCAAAGTCACTGCGTGCAGCAGCAATTTTATCGAGACTGCTGGTTTGTCAGTAGCATTTGACCTAGGGCTTTATACCTACTAGAGCGGCGCCAGGGCTCTTTGACAGCCTTGATGTGCTTTGACTCCGTTATTGACGAGCAAAGGCCATTGGGTGCTCCAAAAAGCCAGTATCATTCGAGCATAGTGCTGCAAAGAGTGTTGGTGGGGAAGTGAAAAGGTGAGTCGGACTCCTGTGGTCTTGAACACTTCGCGATACTGGTGGAAACGATCAAGTGCATCTTGAAGTTGCACGAGATCGTCTACCGTAAGTGCCTCGCTGCCAGGACAATATAGCAAAAGTCCAGGAAGGCACTGAATGCTGCGAATGATGTCTCGGGGAACGTGGCCTCTAATGGCAGGCAGATAGACCTAGTACTTGTAGCATTAGTCCGTAAATTATCTCAAAAGACAGTAACATACCTTCATAAGAGCTTTTGAATCATCGCCAGTCCACTGGGAAAATCCTCGCCCTTCAGGAAAGCGCCGCAGACCTGCAAAAGGAGCGACTGCAGCTATCCTGTTGAAAGATTAGATATAATGTAGAGATAATAATTGAAAAACTTCACTCACCTTCGATCAATATCATCCTGAATCTCTGCTGCACGTGCTTTACCATGCGTATGCTCTAGGTATTCTCCCACCCAGTCAACGAGGTGATCCTTGAAGGTACCTTTGATGATTTGGTGTAGGAGGTCCGGCGAAAGAAGCTCGTGTATATCTGCGCGAGCAAAATCATTTGTAAACGGCTTGAACACAAGTTAGAATCAACAACTAAGAATAAATAAATAAAACATACCACGACATCTCCAACAATACCGTACTCGTACCACAACTGTTTGTGCTGGAGCTCTTGAACGAGCAAGTCGGTGTGCTCTCGGCGCCGGAGTAATCCATCGCCATCAAGAGCATTTCGATTATTCAAACACCTTCAACAACATTAGTTAGAAGTCAATAATGAGACATTGAAAAGTACATACTTCGGACACCAACCCGTTACAATCCCAGAGAGTAACACTTGCTCTGGATAATCAGCTATATACGGTCCTAGCCCATATATCACTCGTCGATAATGGCCATCAGGGCAGCGAACAACGTCAGGAGTTGTCATGTTTTTCTTTAAGGACTTGAATATATTGGCGAGAGAGGAGTGAAATAATTGCCGGCGGAAGTTTCGAAAGTCAACGTCATCAGCATGTTCTTTGGTGGCTGTGACGAATGAGTGGTTGAAGCAACACAAAATATATTGAGTCACTCACTTGTTGGTATCGCGAGAAACCCTACCAATACAAGGCTGTTGCGGTGTGCGCGTCGAACACTGTTGAAGACATTTCCAATCGAGAGATATAGGGGATGGTATTCGGTGTGCCCTGTAGCTACCGACACCGTAGTCTTGTCACTCCCGACAATCAGAGGCACGAAGGTTGATCCGTGCATCTCTGGATCCTTGGCAATCTTATCCTGTAATGTGACGTGTCATTAGCTCAAAGAAAAGGAAAGATATATAAACTTACTGCTTGCGTCCAAGCCCAGTCACCGGAGAAAAATTTTTGAAGCAGCGTTGATTATTGTCGTCATAGTCCCGGTATGGAGTATATTCAATCTCGCCATCAAAGTCAGGATTGGCGAGTATGTTGTGAATAAGAAGACGAGGATCACGGAACCATACTTCATATGTCGCCTTCATCCATGGCGGAACATTTTCCGCTGGCTTGACTCCTTTATATGACATTGAAAAACTCTCCCAAGCAACGTCACCAAGCGGCGTTGAATCAATGGTGTCATACAGGTCACGATGTGAGGCAAATGGAGGGGAATCGTCATATTGGATGAGTGTTGCCGCCCAGAGATCAAGGAGGGTATCAATTTGCCCTGCGGACATTTGATTGCGTGTGAAGAGGAATTCAGCCGTTTCAAATGCAACTCGACTCTCATATGGCACCCAGTCGGTAGGTAATGCATCGGTTCGAAGTGGTGGGGGCGAGTTCTGGTCAATGAAATCACCATTGATGTTGCACTTGAGTCCTGCTAGTACGTCAGATTTGAATGAGCATGTAGTACAAAAATTTACCTGTGAGATGAGGATGAAACAGTTCGAAATAAGGGACCCAACTGCACACAAGTGTCTGGATCCGGCATAAAACCATCTCCTGGGCCGTTCTCAATGTCTGGATCTGGCATAAATCCGTCTCCTGGGCCGTTCTCGTCTAGATGAAGTGCATCATCTTCATTGTGACGCTCAGGACTTGGAGAACGAGGTGGTGCAGGAGCTGCTTGATGAAATGTCCTATGATTGCGCAAAGGCCTGGGATGCAGCATGCGCATGTGTTTCGTTTGGCCCGACTTATTTTTGAAAATACGCTTGCAGCCAGGCATGAGACAAGGAAGTGGACCCATATTTCGTTGAGTTCTGCAATGAGTTGACGACTTGAACAGTGTGACTGGACTGTGTGAACTTACTTGTTTCAGGGTCAGATTGAATTGAAAGCGAAGAGACTAACCCTCACCCGAACCGTGTTTTTTCTGACCCTTAGTCTGCCATTTTCCTTCCTGTCACTCATTTCTATCGTTCATTCGTTTCCCAATGTCTCGTCCACAAACACGTCCTAGTAATGTGAACAAGCATCCCGGACAGATCTGTCCGGGATGCAAACAAGGCACAGCGACGAACCAAAGAGCAAGTTGCTGCCGAAAAATTGCAAAAACAAGTTCAGAAGGATGTTCGTGCCGAAGCCGAAAAAAAAACACGCACAGTGATTGCAGTCGTTGAAGATGCTATGGCCGTCCAGCAGAATTCCCAGATGATGGGTCCACCAAAGCTCGTTCGGCCACGTCCAAAGGCTCGCGCAGTCGCCAGCAGTAAGAGTAAAACTAATCAAGAAAATTCAGTAGTTACAAGTGAGTTTTCCAGCGCTTGAATGACTCACCTACTAGGCTGATTGTTTGATGCTTGTAAAGTGGCTCAATCCAAGTCACTGGCAGAGCCAGCTACTGAAGACAGTCAGAATGACCAACCTGTAAGGAGGAAACATCAAGGATTGAAGATGGACATTCGGGCTGGGGTCGCTGCTAATCGCAAGGTGTCCAACAGCGGAGTCACGATATCTACGAGTCACAGTGACACACGTGTTGGAAGCACGGTTGATGATGGGAAAATCAGATTTTCGTAAGTTTCTTTTGTCCATGATGTTGATTCTAACGGAACTCACCTTGTATTATTTTGAAATCATTTGCGCATGCAACAAAAGCACGAATCAGAAGCTGGCAGGTGTCCAAGAACTTGAAGGCCTTATTCCGGATTGGGCCGAAAAAGTTGCATCTGAGGCCCAGCTAAAGCCGTCTGCGCCACCTAGCACAGCGCACTTCCAAGACACCCCAAATAGTGGAGTTTGATGCTGACCTTGATGATGACGAGTACTATGAGCCACGGGCAACCCAGGGCTGGAAAGGTTAGAGTTCACTTGAGTTTGGAATGTGTACTTACTTAAGTCAGGACTTGGTGCATTTGGTGGAGAAACCAAGAAACACCTCGAAAGGCCTCAAGCATCCACTTCCTGCTCCGAAAAGAACCCGAGTATGCCGAGCAGGACGACTTTGAGCTTCTCAATGACTCAGAGGCTGCTGGAGATGCAGAGGAGCAGTATGATGGCGATATGGAAATGGTGGATGATGATGGATGCGCAGATCAGAAAAGCTTGAAGGCTGAGGCTATTGTGACATGACATACAAGTCTGGTAAGAATTTATTTAATGAATCATGATATAAACGCACCTGATACTCTGATAGATGTCAGTTGATATCTCAGACTCGAAGATCGCCGGCAAGCTGGTCAAGACTGAGGATACCGTCTCCGACAATCCACGCACCAAGCACAACACCCTGTAGTAATGATGCATTAAGTCTTGTGATTGTAAGATAATGGTGATGCATAACCGGTTACCATTGTAAGACTTAATCATGCATGAAATTATTGTAGTTGTAACACAGCTACCCATAAGGCACTCCGCACCCTGTACCTCCAACCAACCTGTCTCCGGCTTTCAAAACCTAGTTCCTGACTCAATTGGGAAGCCACTGCGATGATGGGCCTACCCATTCGGAAGCCGCTGCGATGATGGGAGTAAGAGAAGACCTACCCCTCATAGGAACTTGGAAGGTGGCACCGAGAAGCATTTCCCCGCATTAG